>VOPJ01014269.1:0-25302 GCA_014673585.1 Semibalanus balanoides
TCGAGCATGCGCCACAACTTGGCTATCTCAACTCAAAACCCTATGTTAAAGGTGAACTATTCCCTTTAAGCGTCTCTAAAAAGCGCCTTCTGATCTAAGCGCCTTCTGCTCGTAGTGCACGCCCATCTCTGGATCACTTCACCGACGCCGTGCCTTTGGCCTGGATCCTGTCCTAAGCGGCGTATAATATTTTCACAATCGTATTGCAATGTTGTAAATCAGCAGCAGTGCAACGTCGCTTAATCATGTCTCATAAATCATAACTGGTTAATTTGTCAACGAGAAATCATACAAGACTTCATCTCTTGAGACTAGGAGCAGAATTACGAGTAAATCCCTCTAGTATTCTTGTTAATTAGTTGTCACATAGTTGCCTCATCACCCTCTCTTCAGACCGAGTAATCCAGCCTCTTCCCACATACCGCAGGGAGGTCTGCCCCCTATCGCGGGACCCGCTCGGGACGAGGCGGACCCTAGGGCGGCCCCCGGCGTCGTTTCCGTCGCGATGAGCGCGCGTCACGGCTGACGGCCTGGTCTGGTGACGTCACCAGTGGCGGGGGACGCGATGGCCAGCCGCCCCGCCGCCCCCACCGCCCCCGCCGCCCCGCCCCGCCGCTTTTTGGGAGGCCAGCCGGAGGCAAGACTGATGACGGGGAAACTGGGCAGAGAAATGGAGTAAAAGCGCGGCCAGACAGAGACAAATGAGGCAGGGACAGAGCAGATGGAACGAGCAGAAGGTTTATCGCTTTATTACGCTTTGCCAGTGGCGGCGGCGGTGGGAGGGATTAGGAGGGGGGGGGGGGGTGGTAAACGCGAGACTGGAATCGCTTAATGGTTATCGCAGACGTGATTGGTGTGGTTGAGGAGAAGGCAAACCCGTACAAAACTTATGGACGAAGCGGGAGATGAGACTGCTCACAGGTCAGGGGTGCAGTGGAGTGGCGTACCAGTGACTAGAGCGGCGGAGGTGAAGGTTACAGCCACTTCCTCGGCGGAGAGCGAAACCAACGACACTGTCGCGCTGCCAGTATGCCCTCGGTAATGTGGAGAATGAAAGGAAGCAGAGATGGGTTCTGTGTAAACAAGAGATGGCTGCGTATTGGAAGAGTTAGGAGACTAACGGAAAAAAATCAATAATTGTTTCATATCCTTAACACATCTTATTCAGTTTCGAATCATATTCAGAATTGCGGCTCTTAGTATAATTGTGTTATAAAGCTTCAAAGTTGGAACCCTTCTACCTAAACCAAATCCATTCGTGTATTGGCACGTTAAGTTGTTTTCCAGCATCTAGAATCGTCAATTCATTGCCTATAAGTATTGAAAATATACATCTGTTAACGCGGGTAGCAGATAATTAAAGTAAGTGAAAATCACTGTCAATCTTTGCATTTCATCGCACAATTCACGGCGAGGGGGAGTACACCATGATAAATAGTGCCTGAAGAGCAAAAACGTGATTAATGGACTAGGCTCAACAGAAAACAAATGTCAGCATAAATTGCAGAATAATGGAGCCCACAGCAAACCAAGGGGAAACAGATCGGTTAAGGGCAAACCCTATTCTCACGTAAAACACAGCCAGAATAGGTTAAAAATTAATCAAGCTTCGGTAGCGTAGAACGAATCATGTATATTATATCGAGAATAAAGTTAATTATGTAGATATTAAATGGTTGAATGTGACAGTTAGATTCAAATGTAATGATAAAAGATTAAACAACAAATTACACCCAAATACAATGAAAATACAATGTAGTGATTAATACAATGAAACGTTGGGTGTAATTTGTTGTTTAATCTTTTATCATTACATTTTAATCTATGTAGATATTGTTGAGTTACTTTAAACCTACCCACAACATTTAGATATTTGTACGTTAAAATGAGGCATTTTTCTCCCGGAGGTATATCTGTATAATGTAAACGATGTTCAGATACCTCGTCAGATTACAACCCAAATATTATATCATTTGATGACTCTCACATTACCTAGCTCAGTGACATTCTTTCTTGGAGCATGCCTTGGGCGTTTTTTTTTTTTTTTTTTTTTTTTTTTAGGTTATTTTTTTATTTTTTATTTTTTTTTTCTATTTTCCTTTTTTTTTTTTTTTTTTTCTTTTTTCGGTTTTAGCTAAAACCTAACAATAGGCAGTTTTTTTTCGATCGCTTTTTTTTTTTTTTTTTTTTTTCTTTTTTTTTTTTGTTTGTTTTTTTTTTTCCCGATAAATCCCTTTTCTAATCGCCCTTCCCTCAAAAAAAAAACAAGCAGTGGCAAGCCAAAAAACACACCTGCAAAAGACTTGCAAAAAAAAGCAAAAAAACTGTTGCAAAAGAGCTCCTTCTTGGTTGGGCCGAATTGTGTGCACAGTGCCAAACACTTAACTGTGGCAATGGGGGGGTGCTTGCTGTGGGGCAAGAGGCTTGGGCGGGCAAAGAGCGACAGCCAGAGGGGGAAATAAGCAACAAAGAGAGAAAAAGAAAGGGAGGAGGAGCGGCTCGTGGGGAGCTGCCGCCTCGAGAGGGGGGCGGAGGCCTGGTGGGCTCGGCGGGGCTGAAGAGGCTGAGGCTCGACAGAAAGAGAGAGGCCTTGACGTGCAAGTAAGAGAGGCCTGCCTGGAGGAAAGAGGGGAGCTCGAGTGCTGCCATTTGTTGTGGGGGGGGGGGGTGGGGGGTGAACAAGTGCAAAAATGAACACATATCACCGTCAATACTAGAGTCCCTCGCGGCTTACCCTTCAGCAGCTTCGCTGCCCGCGCGCCCTGCTGCCTGCGCCCCGGGCCGGCAGAGCCCCCTGTGCCCTTGCTGGGGCTGCTTTTGGCTAGCTGTGTGGGCCAAAATTGTGTTGCAACAGTGGCCCAGACACACAACACCAACTCACACTGCACAAACTAGACGCTGCCGTGGCCCGAGCATTGTGTGGCAAAAGCAACAGGTGCAAATAAAAAACACTGCATACTCTTGCAAGGAGGGAATATGCAAGTAAAAAAAATGGGGCAGAAAAAGAGGGGGCTGGGTCTTGGCAGGGGCTGCCAATTGTGTGCACAGTGCACACTGGCATGAGGGCTGCTTAAAATTGTGTGCAACAGTGCACCAACCTCACAAGAGCTTGCCAAATTGGTGCAACCAGTCGCACCTACAGAGCTGCCGATGTGTGCACCAGTTGCAAACAGAGACACACTTAAACAAGAGCTGCAAATGTGTTGCACAGTGACGGTCCGGGCGAGCCGGGCATGCCGTCGGATGGTCAAACAGGACGGATCAATGACCAAGACGCGCTCCTCGCACAAATACTCGTGACAATGACCACCTATTGTCGGCTACTTAGCTGCCTCGACTCGAGTCTGACCTCAGCCGGGTGGTGGACAGCAGTTGCATTATGCATGCGTTATGGATGGAGTCACCTTGAGCAATATGAAGAACAGGATCAATGGCGAATGACTGCACATCAGATTCTATATGTTTCGTTGGAATTTTATTTCAAGCATTAACCCGCGCAACTGCAGGGGCTTCGCGCCCGAACACCGAACTGCAGGGGGGGGGTTGATTCACCTCCGCCGTGAGATCTCCAAAACAACGGGCAACGTAGCGGACAAGCGTAAAACGGCATTAGATAGCTGTGGCAAGCTCTAATCGAAAGTATCTCAGTCTTTCTTTGGATCAGGTCACAATTGAGGTCACCAGTGGTCCACCCAAAGGTCAGATTTTTCCGGTTTTAGGAGAGGATTCTTTTAGACTATTTTTCCAGAAACCCCTCCGATTAATTTATCCCTCGGACTATGGATAGCTAGGAGCAAAAAACGATTGTTTGAGTCAATCGATAAGCTATTGAAAATTTTGCAATCGCACCCAGTCCCTTCAAAAATTGAGCTCAATCAATGAGTTTTAGGCTCCAGAGGTAATGAAAGCTCAAAATACTGTTTTTAGCCAAACAGTTTTTTTCGTGAATAGCAAATGTTCACCTAATAAAGATAGGAAAATTTTGACGCCATCGTGTTTGTCTCATTGATGCACTTTGACACAGTATACGGTGACCTCGTAAGATCACTTCAAAATTTGACCATCAGGTCAAGGTCATTGGTGACAGCCATGTTAGGTCATGTTGCAAATGGGGCAACCGCGCAGACGAGACGAACACATTGGTGTCAACTAATCGTCTCTATACCTCTTTTTTCTATCAAGAGTTATTAGGCAAATCATTGCTGGTGAGACCTCAGATGACCTCAGATGACCTTGTAAGAAACCAGCTTAGCACAATTGCACCTTTGATAATTTAGAATGAGCTAAAATAGCATGATTCTGAAAGACTTAGCCTGATCCAATGCGTATGTTTTCTGAAAAGGGAAGCTATTATGCTTATTTTCCCGTTCACTTATAATGGGGAGGTCAGGAAATTGACCTGACCTTTGTTCACCGATACAAAAAATCCGAGATGAACGAATTGTAGGTACTGATATTCTTATGAAATCCTGCCAGTTTCAAAACTTTCTAAAAAAGACTGCGGCTTTGGCACGAACGCAAACATTTTTGAAGGTGAGGTCACTTGACTTAGACTTGTGACCTGACCTGAGATGACCTCAAGTCAAAACTTTTCCAAAGTGTGGGTAATTGATGCCCAAACAGGTGTGGGAAAATTTGGCGGCCGCTGCGCGCCGCCGTTTTTCTGCTACTTCCTGAAAAACCCTGAGGGGGGCGGAAATCAACCCCCCTGCAGTGCGCGGGTTATATAACAGGACACGATCGGTTTTACACTTCGCCTGGGATTTAACGCAAAATCCATCACTGCAATGGTCTAATGTTAAAATCAGGATACAAGATAATCTTAATGCCAAAAACATCCATGGTTTATTAGGTATGTCACGTCGTGTTAGAAAACGAACGCTAAATCCATACTTCGAAACAGTTTGTCGCACATCAACTTTTCGTGTCACCTGGCGAGCAAAGCGTCGGTGTTGCGTGCGGCCTCCATGCTGACTTTTTGAAACGACGACAGACAGTGGGATACGACAATAATAGCGGAGAGCACAATTAATTATAAGCTCTCCGTCGATCTTGGATCGTGTTCGTATGTTTGTACAGAATATAGAATGTAATCCAATTAAGCGAAGACACTAGTTTCTTGCTCACCCCACTTAATACCTTGAGAATGATGCGACTTGCAAGTAATTTACGCTACACTACCCCGATATATTTCAGCTCAATGAATGAGAGGAGTCCAAACTCCAAGCTTTCCCATCCCAGACAGCAGGAGATTTACTGGGACCGTCGACCTGTTAGCTGCACTGCGCCGCACTACGTCAATGTCATGCGGGACAGCCTATCATGCAGGTGTTTGGCGTTGAAGTCCTCCCGAATAGTTCTCGTTCTCGTTCTCGTTCTCGTTCTCGTTCTCGTTCTCGTTCTCGTTCTCGTTCTCGTTCTCTCGCTCTCGCTCTCGCTCTCGCTCTCGCTCTCCCCGTTCTTCTTCCTTTGGTCACACAACACGTGTTCTGCCGTGCATCTGGCGCCGGAGGGGGCAAGGCTGCGCCATAGATCACCCAGCGGAGGGCAGCCATGTATCGACCAGAAGCTGGCCTCCGTCGTCGACACGGGTGGTCCCGGTCACTGTCCCCGTCACCCATCACCCGACATCGGGCCACCACGGGCCACCTACCCGGGCCCGCTGCCAGCGGTCCGTCCGCCGGCCGTCCAGCCGCCACACAGAGTCCGCCACACAATACCTGCCCGATCCGTCACACCGTCCACAGTGGTGTATATCTGTCACACCATCCAGTGGTGTATATGACACACCGTCTACTGGTGTATCCGTGACACCGTCCAGTGGTGTATCCGTGACACCGTCCAGCTGTGTATCCGTCACAGCGTCATGTGATATCCGTCCACCGTCAGTGGTGTTCGAGCTCACATGCGCACCGGTGTTATCGTTCACACTGTCCAGTTGTAATATCTGATCCCACCATCCAGATTGTATACTCTGTCACAACCATCGCCAGTTGTATATATGTCACACCATCCAGTGGTATATCTGTCACACCGTCCAGATGTATATCTGTCACACCGTCCAGTGGTGTATCTGTCACAGCGTCCAGTGCTGTCTCCTATCACGTTTGGTGGCCGCTCATCACCAGTTATTGGCGCAATCATGACCCAGCGCACAGCCATCATTTGCGGACACCAATGGAGCAGATAAAGAAATGATAGCAGACGGCTACTCATGACCAATACGGCTTCGCGGTATGTTCTGCTTGGCCTGTTGCCGGTCGAACCACACAGGCCAATGGGAAGCTCTGCGGGCCGGGCGGCTTACATGACTAAACTCGCCTGATGATTATGTGCAGGTGATTCTTTAAGGCATTTGACATTCAGTAATTGGGGTTCCACGGTGTTATTGCCCATTTGTGTAAGATATATCATTGAAATGAATTTTAATTAATCTTCTATTTGCAGGATATTTGGCTTTGCTGCTCTATGCGGGTGGATTATAGATGGCAAACAACGAAATGGGCATTTACATCAATCTGATAAGACATGATGCATTGTTCTCGTTCGGCGACTATCATTCCGGCAGAATGATCCAGATATACTGCTGGATGACATGACGAGGGTGCAACGTTGATGATATGACAGGGAACAAACAGCCCATCATTGATCGTCATGTTTAGTTTTGTTCTAGATTATGATTTGATTGAATATTTGATAAAATTGTTGCGATTCATTTGTCTGGAGGCCCTGCAAAAATTGTATTTCAGTGTGCAACAGTTTTCTTCTTTAAACCATGCTTGGGCCTTGGGCCACAGACATGACTCTGTTGTTAATATTGCCGTATAACCTGAATGTTCTCTGAATGTGTGAAAATGGTTCCTGCTACCTAAAAGTAAACTGTAGTCGAGCTTGTAGTGAAGTCTGAAGCGAGGATAGCAAAAATGTTTAAAACCAGGGTTGTGAGCTTTTTTAGCCTGGCTAGTGGCATGGTGGTGATGCTTTGGGGTTTTGGGCTCCGCGAATAGGTCTAGATTATATTAACAACTTTTATTTTACGGTAAAGAGTAACACCCTAACCTGTTGACATTTGGTCCGAAAGATCAATTCCGACCATAATTGTGTTATGAAGCGATTCAGATCTCTTCCTATCACACAATCATCAGCTGAACCATTTTAGTGACCTTCGATTGTGTGCCCCCGGAACAAATCATTTTTCCAAACAGACCGCCATTCAGATCCTTCCAGCGCCCAGCATAATTTAGAGAGCCTGTCCTGGGCTGGGCTGCAAGGCTAACCTTTGCCGTCCAGATAGCGTTATTTTACGGTTGAGCTGGTTCGACCAGCAGTCGAATTAAGGCGGCTGCTCCCTCGAGTCGGCCCGGTGAAATAGAACGCCGCTCGGTGTCGGTGTGTATGTCTGGCTGTAAGAATCGAGCGCACGTGACATCCGGAGCCGGGTGTAGGTATATGCAGTTCAGAGCTTCAACATGTCACGAAGGAATGGTGAGTCCGGTTAGAGGTATGCATAATTGGAAGAGTTCAAATCAAAGATGCTTTCAATAATCTGTAAATAATATGGACATGGGTAAGAGAAGAAATCATTATTTCCGGTGCGCTCTTATTAAGATTGTTTTCGCTGTAGAACCTCTGCCGAGCTGATCACAAGCGTGAGCTCTCATAAGTGTCGCAGAATGACCTCAGATATAACGTTGTACCCGATCTGGGCCCCAAAGTCATACATTCTGTACAGTTTATTAACTCATGTGTAAGGTGAACTAGAAACAAATAACGAAATCGAAATGACATGTAATAGGACTAGTCCAATACAACTCAGTCAAGTATTGTTTCCCACTTCTGACTTCAAAATATGACACATGATAGTGATCATTAAACGTGTCACAATGTGTTGTGTGCCGGGGATCATCGGTGTTCTCGCTGCGTGTTGTCGGAATTCATGACCACATACCGGACATTTCAGCGGACCAGTAACATTCAAGTCCACTAGCCTGACCTAGCAGCGCGGGCGCTGTCCAAATGTCGTATCAGCAGTAGTGGATTTCGGACTACGCGTGTGTGGCCACAGGCATGCTGCCATCGCACTATTGTCTATTGGTTTATCTACAAAACGTGAAGGTAAGTTTTATGCATTTTGGGATTCCAGATGCACTTGGTTAGATCCAGAGCGGGGGAGGCATCAGGGGCAAATTTTCCCCCCCCCAAAAAAAAAAAAATCCTGAAATCGGCGCAAATTTTAATATCCTGGGTAGAAGGGACATTTACCAGCTTCACTTAAGGAAATTTAGTTTATTTTGAAAACGTCTAGCAATGCATAAAGAAGCGAAATCCGATGAGTTTTTGGAACTTTGTGAAACTTGTTTGGGGTGATACCCCCTCATGGCGCCACAAACTGCCGAGTGCCGTTCTAGATGATCGGCCAGTGTCCAGATGAAAGGATTGCATCCAATCATACCTGTCTCCTTTCATCCAGTTTTCTCTTCACCTCTTCTGCCTTCTAGAACAGTGTTTTCTACGAAGCTCCTCACTCGGCCACTCTGTCTTTCGTGACATACGTGCTTGAAAACATTGGTATCTAAAAGAGTAAATAAAAAATGTAAATAAAGTCATGGTCATCATATGGCCATTACTGTATGAGTGTAGCGTGACGCTTCTATCAGCTAAATGACGTCATCCCATTGATTTCAGTGATTATCGGCTCGTAAAAAGCACCATCGCGGTAACTGCCTTTCATCATGCCGGTGCTGTCGAACAGATAGCCTCCGCTTTACTTGAAAGAGGAGATGAGCAACGATTGAGAGCCTGATGATATAGAGGCATCGATTTCAAACTCATGCGACCTCTTAGTGGTACCGATTTAAACTGTGTTCGGTCCGATGTATTCAGAGCTAGGCGTGTAACAACGTACGTTCATGATTCGAAATGTAATCACATAGCAAAAGACAGTTTGATGACCGGCTTGAGGGCAACATTGGTGCTATGTCTATGACGACGTTCACAAGGATATAACGATCGTCCTAGTATGTCCATGCAAGTGTCGAAATCGCATTGACGCAGTACTAGGAATGTTTGAACTTATGAGCCTTATGAACACGAACAAAATTAGCATCTCTACAAGAAACGCAGTCTGATGTGGATCTCGGACCATCCCAGTGTCCCACCCTCCTTTGCATCTGCGTGCCAAGCATGTGGCACCGGCACTCACTGGAGACGTCTGACGTCACTCTGGAGACGTATGACGTCACTTTGGCACATCACACCACCGAAGCTCGCTAGGAGAAAGACCAGCGAAGGAACGTCGCGCCGCCGGACACAAACATCGGCGGAAAATTGGCCCGGGCCGAAAAACCTCTGCTCGTCCGGCATCAGTCGTCCATCATGCAGTTGGCGCTGCGGGACGGACTGGAGGCGAATTCCAGTCGACCGGACATTAGCGGGCGTTTTTCTGGCGTGTCCCACGCGGCGCCCTGCAGGGCGGTGCAGCAGGGGAGAGGTGGGGGAGGGTGGAGGGAGTCGATGTGCGCGTGTCTCCGGACAGATGTCGCCGAGGAAACCGCCCTACTGTACGTTAGCCACGCATTTAATGACACTCGACGGAAGGAAGCGCCTAGGCGTACGGATCCGGGCTCGGCCCCTTCCGAGTACCCGGAACTGCAGCCCCTTCCGAGACCGGCTGCGGCCCCTTCCGAGTACCGGCTGCAGCCCCTTCCGAGTACCGGCTGCGGCCCCTTTCGAGTACCGGCTGCGGCCTCTTCCAAGTACCGGCTGCGGTCTCTTCCAAGTACCGGCTGTTACCGTGGCCCACTTGTTAGGAGTGGTCAGCACTCCCCGACAATGTGGCATGCAGTGGACTGCCTCAACGTCTGTGATTTGTACACCACGTGAGGTGCAGTCGACTCACAGCTGGGTGAGTCACACTGACTCACGACTCAGGCTAAAAAAACTGACTCAGGAAGCACCACAGCAATGGGAGACACTTTGACTACGCCTGGCTACACAGCGGAATGTCGTGACGGCCGCGTGCCGTGTGGATTACCAGTCAGACCATAAACAACCATTACAACTTTGACGCCACGCACATAACCGACCGACGGCCCTGACGTGTGTTATCCAGCCAACAGTGAGTAGACCCTGTCCTCCGCATAGCCGCTACACGATCACACAACCGACAGGACTGTAACAGTGTAACATATCCAGCCAACAGTCAGTAGACCCTGTCCTCCGCATAGC
Source organism: Semibalanus balanoides (assembly GCA_014673585.1). NCBI lineage: Eukaryota > Metazoa > Arthropoda > Thecostraca > Balanomorpha > Balanidae > Semibalanus > Semibalanus balanoides. The sequence continues at coordinate 10,228 of VOPJ01014269.1, forward strand.
CGCTACACGATCACACAACCGACAGGACTGTAGCAGTATAACATAGACCCTGTCCTCCGCATAGCCGCTACACGGTCACACAGCCGACAGGACTGTAACAGTATAACATAGACCCTGTCCTCCGCATAGCTGCTACACGATCACACAACCGACAGGACTGTGACAGTATAACATAGACCCTGTCCTCCGCATAGCTGCTACACGATCACACAACCGACAGGTCTGTGACAGTATAACATAGACCCTTTCCTCCGCATAGCTGCTACACGATCACACAACCGACAGGACTGTAACAGTACAACACACACCAAATGTGTACATCACACTCCATCTGCAGTTTGTGTGATGTTCTTCTGCCGAACGACTCTGGATCTATAATCAGAATATATTGCATTCCTGACATCGATCGATGTTACTGGTTCGTCTGATTGAACACGACGGCGGGAGATGAGTTCCACAAAGAGTGACGATCCAGGTTGATCCCGAGCTCACCCGGACCTCGACCGGATTGATCCCCTGCCACATTAGCTGACGCTCGATTGATTATTGAAGTCAGAGGTCAGGCGATTAACGCTGATCGTTAAAGACAAGGTAAACAAGCAGACCCATGTTGACGATGCCGGCACCTGCTTAGGGCCAAACCGACGGCCAATTCGACAGCCAACACCGCGTTCTGGAGGAGATGCTTTGCGCCAGTTTGTGCATGGAAATGTGACCAGGAAGCGAGAGCATGAGGACGGATGGAACGGCATGGTAAGTGATGCTGCACAACTGTACATACATACGTTACCGTGCTGGATCAATCGGAAAAGTACCACGCGCAAAACGTCAAGTGGAAGGGTGATGAGTTGCGAGTGTCAAGTCATCAGTTGGTTAAGTTTTTTTTGGGGGGGTAAGTGGCGTGACAAAATATGAAACGGAAAAAATTAAAGGGAATGTTTCGCCTTCCTGAAAGTTGTCCAAATATACGTTGGTCTAGTCAAAAATATGAAGTAAGTGCTGCTGAAAACGATGGTGATATTTGTTTCTTAAAAGTCACTTGACTTACGGCATTTTTTAATTGGGAGAATGACGTCATTATTGAGCTACAGAGAGCTATAGAGATATGGCACATTCTTTGTAGATAGTTCTGGTGACTTGAATACAAACAATTATTTTGATATCGTACTCGCAGCGGGTAATCCAACCAAGGTTCGATAAATACATGTTGTTCTTCTCCCAGGACCAACAATCTTGAAGTGGTTGTCAGCCAATCAGCGTGGCGGGACTGGCATAGACCCCCTTTTGCAAATTCGAAGTTCAATTTCTTAAAAGCGTTTAGATTTTGAGATTTCTTTGTAATTTATACTTCAATAACGGTCAAAGATAATGCCTATCTCATTTCAAAACCAATACAAATGTGAAGCTTATGTATCAATAACTGATTTAAAACAAACTTTCTCTCGTAAAAGTTGCTTAGTTTACGACAAACTCAGGAAATGTGTCAAATTTGCGCCGATTTTGGGTGGTTTGGGGGGGGGGCATGGCCCCTTTGCGCCCCCCCTGGAAATGTGTTAAATTGCGGTAAAAGAACCAGAAAATGTGTTAAATTGAGTGAGTATGTTAACTCAACGCGTGTGAAAATGTCTAATTTGGGGGAATCTCATTTGGCTTTAAAACAGTGAAATCAAGGGAAAAGGAGCCTCAAAATATTGTTGAAATCAGTTTTGAAGTCATTTACTGTATACATTTGCAAACTTTCGATAAAGTGCGGTGGCATGACATCCAAGGACACATCAGTTATCTTTGAGTGTGACTTCCAATGGTGGCAGCGTCTCTCATCCCTACCCTCCCGCTTCCCCACATGCGACGTGAACTAATCGGCAATACAGAGATTCTGGAGATATTTGTTGCACTATAACCTTGGCGTATGCACCATTACAAATATGTCACAAAGCGTTGCGAGTAACACTTCGTCAGCAGCACTGATTGCTGCCGTCGATGTCGGCGAGCTAAGACAACAGGAGCTAAGACTTAATGCCATTTCATGTCATACACATTATACGATGAACTCTTTCTTTTTATGTCATTCAATAATCCAGCAAATTATATGTGTTGACAATGAACGTTACGTGTATTATCACTCGATACTTTACCGCTTTTGTGGCCGACCAATAAATCTTAGGCAAACTTGAATTATGTACCTGGCACTTTGGCGAGATTTTTTTATTATTTGCTTTTAAAAGATTGTGTTTGTAAATAATTTCAGATAACAACACTTTGTAAATGTAATACTTTAATTTATAGTTACTGTCAATACAGGAGGGAGAGGCGCTTTGATTTAAGCTTTGCTTTTGCGCCAATCTACTATTGTTTGTTTGTTGTGTATGCTATTTTATGTTAATAAAATATAATGAATCAATGAATGAATGCATCGCCTTATGTCGGTATTTAAGCAGATTTCGGTTTGGTCTTCGGTTCTGCTTTCCGCTTCCAACAGGTGACCGATTTATCCTGGTGCATGACTCTCCTGACCCGTGGCTGCGCTCATGGATGGCTAATTGTTTTCAAGGTTTCCCCGGCCGAGGCCCGAGGACCAGTTACGTAGGTCCACCCCAAAAGTATATAAAGTAAAGTAAAGTAGGCGAATTTGTATCAGAGGAGGAAAGCCACGTCAGTAGTAGAAACAACAAATCGCTCTTCAGCCAAATGTCGTTGACCGGGTGGATAGGGTCGGGTCGTCAGCAGAATCTAATTTTGTCTAGTATAAATTTGGTTTGCTCAGGGGGAGGCTCATGGTCCCCGTGCCCTCCTTGACTACCTTGACTACGTCCCTGCTGAGGACAGGAGCGCCATCAAGGGGTCCGCGCACCAGTGTGTTCAATGGATCGGGTACACCCATGGGTGCCCACTCAATTCTTCCGATTGTCTGGGCTGGGTATGCATTTTTTCGACTTTTCATGGTACTGGGTGGGCATGGGTTATCGACAATGTTTTGAGTAATGTCGCAACCGTTATTGTTTTTACTTGACAAACCAGATGGTTTAACCAGGTAAATATGTTAAATAAATGATATAGGACCATTAACCAATAAATCTTGACACGATGATATGAGGAACATTAAATCATGGTAAGTACCTAGGGCAGTGGGGCAAGATTTTAAAATCCGCAAAATCATGTCCAATCCAATGTCTGATCGAGTATGACAATGTTGACCGAAAAGTGTTCGATGAGTCAAAGGCACAGCATAGACAGGTGCATGACATTTGGTCTCGTTTAATAAGCATGCAAATAAATATTTAAGGGAATATTGTTGCAAAAATTTTGTGAAAAATATAATGCTGCTTAATATGGGATGGGCCGGACTGGGATGGACCTCAATAATTAAAAATGAATTTGAATGGTCCTGGTCTGGGTCTGGGTTTGGTGATCATGGGTTTCGGCTGGGCTTGGCTTGGGGTTTAGGCACCCATTGAACACTATGGTCCGCACGTGACGGCGGAAAGGGGCATCACGATTGAGGGCGACTCTCCTGCGTGTCTGGACACTGAAGGTGCCACTTGCGAGTGCATGTGGCGCCCCTTGAGTCGTAAGCGCTGGCGGCACCCATTTTGATCTGAAATGATGCCCACTTTAGACCGGAGATAACGACCCCAACTGTGCCTCCTCGGAAAAATCGAAGACAAATTTTGGGACGTGCCCGAGGTGCTCACCAAGGTGACAATCTGACCACATAAGCAAAATGAGAAAGAAGGCGATCAAGACGCAAGAAATACGAAGGACATTTACAAAACTAAAAACACTGTTGGAAAGTGTGATTGGGAATTGTGATACAGGGCACGTGATTTAAAACAACACTTCGAAGCATTTTATTTTACCCGTGTTTTTGCACAGATAGTCGTATCGAGTATGCATTTTTTTATTTTTGCGTTTATATATTTTTTAATAAAAACTAAGGGCTCGCAAGCAAAACATGAAGTATCCCCAAAAGCTGCCCCGGCTCTGCCGCGGCTACCGGGATGGATTCTCTCTCCCATGGCTGTCCTGCTTCTCGGCTGCCGTGCTGACAGGAGGACCAGCTTTGTCTTGTGTCCGGCCCGCTCACCTGAGTTTCGGCGGCGTCCTGAAGCCGGTACCGGGGACGGTGACACCTCGTGTCATCAGCACCTGCGGCCGGGACCGAACACAGCGGCTGTGGCACGGCCCCGGCGCCGGGCCCCGCCGTCAACTGGTGATCCCGGGCACACTACCCACCCACCGCCCACCGCCCACCGCCCAACGCTCGACGCTCGACGCTCGACGCTCAACGCCCGACGCCGCCCGGGTCGCACCTGGGCGATCAATGGTGCCGCCAAAATCTGGCCCCGCCCTGACGGGAACCCCCGCTCTGCTGACTGATGAACGACCTGACCCGACCTGACCCGACCTGACCCGACCTGACCCGACCTGACCCGACCTGACCCGACCCGACTTGACCGACTTGACGCCACTTGACCTGACTGACCTGACTGACCTGACTTGAACTACTTGACCTCTTGACACTGACTTGAACCTGACTTGACCTGACTTGACCTGACTTGACTGACTTGACCTCGGGTCGGGTCAGGTCCGACCCTTATCCACCCTGGCCCGACCAGACCAGACGCTGACCCCGCTAACCTGACATGACCTAATCTGACGACCTGACCTATTGCACATGAACTAGCTTGTCTGGTCTGACCTCATCTAGTTTTGCTATCCAACGAAATTCAGTTTTTTATCACCCAGAGTGCTCTCAAAGGTATGATGCACATCCCGCATGACTCATGAGCCTAAGGGTGTTGGCAAAAATTAAAGGTCATGGTCAGGCCACATAAGGCTTCTATGCCAAAATGTATACCAAAGTCATTCAAGACATGTTTTATAGACTATTTTACGTGTAGAACTCAACATTGACACTGATTGTGCCACCTGACTTATTGTACTTTAAGTTAAGGTCAATCAAAGGTTAAATTCAGGTCACAAAAGGTCAAAATTTGAAATGGATAAATATAACTAATTCATATTTGTCTGGACTGGTTCTGTCTCAGACATACAGTGCTGCCATTTATTTGTCTGTATCTGGTAAAAAAAAACACATACTTCAAAATTTAACGTCATGCGTTCAGCGTTATACACCTTAGATGTCAATCGAGTGAACGGAAGGCCTTATATTAATCTAATAATTCATGTTTTAAAACATTAATTATTAACATGGGTATTTATTCATTTTTTAGTCTCAAATAAGTTTTAAACCATGAATTATTTAATTAATATAAGGCCTTCCGTTCACTCGATTAACATTTGTCACATAAATATTATTAACCTTAGACATCGCTCAGTCAAAAATAGTGATATCATTTTGAAATTTAGTATGGTAATTGCTTCTGTATAGTTCTTTGACATATATTCCATTTGTTTAATTACCTGTATTTTTTTTGTACTCTGGGAATTTTGTGGGTCTAAACAACTTTTTTTCAAAAATCCGAGATCGCCATATTACACCCCTTGACATTTGCTATCTTCTCACGTTTGTTATTCCGTTTGGCTACTACATGGCATTTGGACGGTCTCTTAAAGTTTAGCTGATTTTGGTCTCAAGATCGTGTGTAGTGACGTCACTAACCTTGCCATATCTAAAAAGAAAATTAACGAAATTTGAATTTTTGCACAGAGGGTGTACACAAGTTTCCCGGACAGGTCCAAGAAGTTTGGTGTTGATAGCTGCATTATTTCGTTAGATATTCTTTATATTCCTCAGGGGGGCTAACCCCTAGCCCGCGAGTCACTGGGGGGGAGGGGGCCAGTGACTCGCGGGTTAAACCATTAAGATGTTACTGCAATTACAAAAATGTGTAAAGTAGCAGCGATAGTTACTAACTCTGGACGAAATAATCAAAAAAGATAAAAATAGCAAAAAAGTATGAAATTCCGATGACACCTAAATTAAGCAAAACTTACAAACTAGCTAGTTTGAACCGAAACAAGTAACGTAAGTAACATTGACATTCCGGTCTCATGAACTTTGTACTCGACTTTCGGTTCGTCGACTCACAGGTGACTCAGGCCTTTCTTTTTGGATTTCAACCCGTCGACATATGATGAGGATTGACAATAACCGGTGACGATGATTAGGTGAGGTGCAATTTCGCTTTCTACATAGGTGTCGACTTATTACTTTGGGGTAGCTTTTTGACCCCCCCAACCCAAACGTTTGAGTTTTCCCCCCAAGCTACACTCGTCCTCCCAATGTTTACTAGCTACTGGCGTACCCAAGAGGCAGGAAGGGCCATGTCCTAATATTGTCTGAAGTCGACCAAAAAATGTCGCATTTCCTAATTCAAAGAAAATCCCACGCAACCTCTGAGGAAAATGCATGGCAAACCCTCTGTTCATTCATGAAGGACTCAAGGAGCGAAATCCAATTAGTTTCCAACCTCCCACTATGTTCCCAGTAGCCGTTTCACGAAGGACTTTATTTACCGGGCAATTGGGGCGTTCGGGGCGTTTGGGGCGATTGGGGCGATTGGGATGTTTGGTTTAAATGGGGGCTTGGGACCAGTGTTAGAGCTATGGCCACGTGACACGGCGTTATATCCGAAATGTTCTTAATTTAAAGTTGCCAAAATACCAAAACTATCCTCCATTTAAACCAAACGCCACAATCACCCCAATCACCCAAACGTCCCAAATGCGCCAATCACCCGGTAAGTAAAGTCCTTTGGAAAAATGGCTAGTGTGACTTTTTAGGATTTGGTCCCTCCAAAACAGATTTTTGCCGTTCTGGCATAACGATTCTTTACGTCGAAGCATAGTTTATGACATGTGAAATGAACCTATATAAACGTACGCCACTCAAGGTTCGGGTGCCTCGTTTTCCATTTCAAGGATGCTGTTCGAGTCGGATCACTACTGAATAAAATGATAAATCAATGAGAAATTTAGGAATGTACCGACTAAATGTATTTATTTTCACCCCAAAACATCGTTTTGTAATCGGAAATGAATCGTCTCACAAAGCACCGAAACAGCCTAGGTAGGGGCGTACTCACTTCTACGGTTAACTGAAAGTCCACGGTCCCCCTCACAATCCTCCAAAGGGCCCCGCGTAGATTTATGAGTTAGTTAAGTATGCTTTTTGTCTGAAATAACCTGATAATCGCTCAGATCAGGCCACAATTTTCGTCTTCCAGCCCTCTGTAGGCCAAATTGAGTGGCCTTCAGGCCCGAGTGGCTCCTTCAGGGGCCAGGTTGGGCTATCTGGAGGCCACAGTGGGCCCTTGGGAGGCCAGAGCGAGCCCTCTGGAAAACAGGGTTGACCCTCCGCAAGCCACAGTAAGCTCTCTGGAGACCAAAGTGGGCTCTTCGAAAGTCAAAGTGGAGCCTCCAGAGACCAGAGTAGACTGTCTGGGGGGTCAGTCCTGGAGCCAATAGTGGGTCATCTGGAAGCCAGAGTGGGCCCTCTAAATGTCAGAGTTGGCCCTCTGCAGGCCAAAATGGGCCCAACAGAGGCCAGAGTGGGCACTCTGAAGACCGACATAAGCCTCTTCAGTCTAAGATTGGCCCATGGATGCCAGCCAGAATAACCTTCGGAATATGCCGTCTGACTGTGCTATCTGACTGTACCGTCTGACTGTGTCGTCTGACTGTGCCGTCTGACTGTACCATCTGACTGTGCCGTCTGACTATGCCGTCTGACTGTGCCGTCTGACTGTGCCGTCGGACTGTACCGTCTGACTGTGCCGTCTGACTGTGCCGTCTGACTGTGCCGTCTGACTGTACCATCCGTCTGTACTGTGCCGTCTGTGCTGTGTCGTCTGACTGTACTATCTGACTATACCGTCTGACTGTGCCGTCTGACTGTGCCGTCTGACTGTGCCGTCTGACTGCTTACTATCTGACTGGTGCGTTGACTGTACTATCTGAACTATACCCGTCTGATTGCGTCTGACTGTGGCGCTCCTGACTATGCCGTCTGATGTGCGTCTGACTGTGCCGTCCTGACTGTGCGTCTGAACTGTGCGTCTGATGTGCCGTCTGACTGTATCGTCTGACCTGTACCATCTGACTGTGCCGTCTGACTTGTGCCCGTCTGACTGTTGCCGTCTGTTGTACCGTCTGACTGTGTACCTCTGACTGTACCGTCTGACTGTACCGTCTGACCTGTACCGTCTGACTGTACATCTGATGTACCGTCTGACTGTCCGTCTGACTGTACCGTTGACTGTACCCATCTTGACTGTACCGTCTGAACTGTACCATCTGACTGTACGTCTGACTGTGCATCTGACTGTGCCATCTGACTGTACCGTCTGACTGTGCCGTCTGACTGTACCGTCTGACTGTACCGTCTGACTGTACCGTCTGACTGTGCCGTCTGACTGTACCGTCTGACTGTACCGTCTGACTGTGCCATCTGACTGTACCGTCTGACTGTACCATCTGACTGTGCCGTCGAGCGCTGTCTCTGGCTCCAAGTTGATCTATCAGTCGTCTATAACTAGTCTGCGCCTGACCCCAGTCAGATCGATCGACAACACAGCGCGTTAGCCTCCGGTCCATGGAATGACCAGGATCTGCTGCTGCCAGCCGGGCTGAGGTGGAAATGGTCGACAGAAACCTTCTTTACAATTGTTCAGGAGATGTATCTGGGTATAAAAAACTGATGTGAGTCGGAGGCCTAAGGCCTCTGGGTTTAAAATAACTATGCTGTGTGCTATTTTTCTTAGCATTCATTAAAAAGTTTCCGGGCTGTGTAGTAGCTCTGTCAATTTTTTCCTCTCACTTTTAGTTTTTGTTTTCATCTGGCAGCCTAAACCGGGGAGTGGATGGTTTCCAACATGTTTTGCCTCCAAATATTTAGGTTTGGGCCGGTTATTGTGAACCCGTGAGTAGCAAACGTAGAAGAGGGGGGGGGGCGATTGTCATGATATCTTGATTCGGTGCACATCTACATAATGTAGGTAATCGAATAACGTTCTTTTCATGTCTGGAGACGAGCCAACGTCATTGACCTGAAAGGTTACCAAACGCTGACCCCATCCTACATCGTCGGCGACTTCGATGTCCATATGTCTTTGACCTTTATTTGAAGGAAACTTAATGCAATTATGGATATGGCTCTTTCGTGGCTGACCGCTTCTATCCAACTGTTAAGTATAAAAGCAGCTGATTAATACAAACATTCATTATAACGAAGAGTCGCCCATCAGCCAGGATTATAGCATGGAAAGCTTATTACAGTGCATTTCATCGCCCAGCTGATCATACATCTCATTAACGAACGAAGCAAAGTTAGCATCGTTAAATCATGTCGGACAATTCCGTTGCAGCGGCCGTTTCTTCGTTAACACCGGAGCCGGAAGCCACGGCTCCTGTGAGACTGACGACTGACGTTTGTGATTATTATCCGATACAGGGTAACAGCTATATTGATCAGACTATCTTGCATTCCTTATTAGCACCAGACATGCACTTGGATCCCAAAAACGGATACCGTGATCTGATCTATGGAATCTGGATCCTAGATCCGCTGGGATCATAGATCCATATTCACAAATTGTCGATGGATTCACTAGAATCATATATCCATATTCAATATTGACCGACGGATCCACCGGGATCCGAGATGGCAGACACCATTTTACATTGGGATCCACTGGGATCTCAGATCCGCCATGATACAGATGTGTATTTTCGGAAAACATTTTTTAAAATAACTGTCAGTACTTTCAATTTGTTGTTAATTAAACTAGCATATGCCTTTTAATTATGTTTTGTCAAGAAATACTATAGTTATGGCATAACTTATAAGTCGGATCCTGCTAGATCCAAGATCCGTTGGGATCAGATATCCATTTACATTGTTTGTCATGGGATCCTGTGGGATCCAAGATTCGTTGCAAAATATAATCGATGAATCCACTGGGATCCAAGATCCACTGTTGTAAGTTGTCGTGGGATCCAGTGGGATCATAGATCCAACATTGCGTTTTGTCAAGAGATCCTCTGGGATCATAGATCCTACTTTCAGATCCATGCACATGTCTGATTAGCACGCATATCTTGAAGAAGTGCTGTCCTCACGTGTTTCCGCCCAAACATCTGGTCTTCTTAGAATTCCACCGTATCGCAGCGACGGTTAATATCTTTTGATTTTAACTGACCCCGATCAAAATGCCCCATAAATCTCCTGCAAACGATCGGACTGGCGTTCCCAGCAGCCGCGCCCCTCGAGTCATAATCTCAATTTGGGCAACTGGATGCAATTTTGAGCCACACGATGGCCAATTACACACAGCAAAATGGATTAAGTTCCGGTTTGCATTCTCAAGGACTTAATATCATACAAATTTATACCACGGAAATACATTTTAACGAAACAATGAAATCATTCATACAGATGTGCATGGACAGTGCATGGTGTCCAAACAATCAGGTCATATATTTTTTAGAATGCAAAATAAAGGTGGCTGTCATGTGAGACAACTGGCTAAAAAGTGCGTTTGGTCGGTGATTGTTTCCCCTGTAAAACAACACCCCGCTGTTTTCTCATCTCGATCAAGCTCCGGCCTCTGGCAGTCAATCCTCCGTTCCAGTGAGCGTGCCCACTTGACCTCGGTCAGATCGGTGTCACGCGGCGCGCCTTTTACCGCAGAATAGAGTCATAAAGCTGAGTCATTCTGGCCGTAGTTCAGCCGTGGCGTGCCCAGCTCCATTTCGGCGCCGGAGAGGTGCGGTTTCAGTGGGGCGACTGGGATTCGAGGGCGACACACGCCATCCACTCGCTGCTGATTGGCCTGGTTAGCGGCGGCCAGCAACTGCCATCGGCAGGCGGGTCAGGTCAGCCGACAAGCAGAGACGTGACCAGAGACAGCCGCTGGCCAGCATAGTTCAACTGGCCAACTATAATGGCGCCGCCATAGAGAGAGTTGATGCTCCCGCAGTACCACTCCACTCGGGGCAACAACTTGTCAGCCAGAGAGCGCATTAATTACTCGATGATTATTCATGAGGTTTATATTCATGCTACAGATGAATGATAGCATGCTCGTAAAGAGTATTGCTTTTAATCGAGAGAGCTTCGGGTCCTCAGTTCGATACGCTTTTCTCTGTTCAGCGTCCCCACCACCACCACCACCACCACCACCACCACCACCACCACCACCATCACCACCACCACCACCACCACCTCGCTCGATAGGGTCCCAATCAAGGCAGGCACAGCGCAGCTAAAATGGGTGCGATTTTATTAGCGCCGTGGCTGTATAGAGCCGACGCAGCTGGCGGCCGGTGGGTTCATTAGAAGGTGAGGGCGGCACAGGCTGCGGCTCTCCGGCTTTGCTCGTCGGCTCTTAGAGCCGGCTGGGCAGCTGTCAAGAGTCTGTCGGATCGGCGATCATCAAAGGCACGGCGAGAGCAGGCCGCAGCAAATGGTTTGGCAGCTCCGATAGTTCCAACCGACTTAACGGTCAAATAGCTTGAAGACAAAACAAACGTGCGCGCTTAGACGCTCCTTATACGTTTTAAAGCTTTGTATCGTATAACGTATAGTGGCTAATCAATCAATACAGTTTATTCAAATCGTCCCAGCTCCACATTGAATTAAAAATATCGCTTATATTTCGACCTGTCTAGTAATGCAGACAGTCCTTTGCAGTCGTTTTGCTTTATCCGGGTCGGCAGTAAGCGGGCAGTAATGTCGACACTCTCCACGTACGGACGTGGCGGCCATGTCTCTCCATTTTTAATAGTTCCTGCGCGGCGTGGCGGCGGCGGCAGCAGACATGGCGGCCGTGCCGGTCGTTCGGGCGTGTCGGAGGCTGTTCCTTGCACATCAGCCGAGCGAACTACTGGATCACGGAGCCACGGAGGCCGTCTGTTGCTGCCGACAGACAGAGGCGCTCACCGGCATACGGCATCAGCGCTGCTAGACAGACGTGAACAGAAAGAGGAATGCTTGAATTCATGCATAAAAACGGCCAATGCAAATTGTTTTCGTCGGGCCTGCACACAAAGTATGGAATGTATGTCATGACGATACATTAAAGGGAATGTTTCACTTCTCTGAAAGTTGTCCAATGTACGCCGCTTGTGGTGCAAAATATGAAGTAAATTGCTGCCTGAACACGTATTCTGCACATTTGTTTCTCACAAACATGCCCTTAAATTTCATGAAAACTAAGGTTTTAGTAATTTTGGGCTGATGACGTCTATGTAAGGAATTTTTGGAAAATCTAAAAACCTTCACGCCTGCAATATGTATGACTAGGTATGGCTAATGTATAGCCAAGTGTAAAAAGTCTTACTTTATCATACATTTGAATAAAAAGGGATGACGACATCGGCTTTTAAAAAAGCGGCTACCCTAGATACACTAAGGGCGCTTATTTTTTGCAGAATGTCAAAACCAAACTCAAATTTACTTTTCGATTAGACCTCTGTTGGGTGTTTAACTTCTACCAATATCTTTAATTTCAATGGAATTCCAACAACTTGGCCATCTCAACTCAAATCTTATGTTAATGTGAAACATTCCCTTTAAGCCTGTCGCTGTTGCACGATATATGAGCTAAAAAGATATGAATAATTTACAGTTGCGTGCATATTTTTGCCAACGTTTTGACGAGTGTTGCTTGGATTTGAGCGCTGATCGAGTTAGCTCCAATAGTAAAGGAGCTCACTCGTGACGCGAAAACACCGCCTTGAATGCCTTTCGAACAAATGGAATAATCGATGGCCTAACAACCGGTGGCGCAGTCCGGGCAAACTGCACCCGGAATGTTTGAAAAGTGGCATGCTCTGGATTGGAAAATAACTCCGGTTTCAATGTCCTACGACATTTGTTTCTTGATGGAATGATGGTGGGTATAAGTGTGTGTGTGGCATGCACCCACAAAACAGATGCCTTTATGCTTGATGGTGGAAGGAGTATGACTTGTTGGCCGCGTTGAATGTATACATAATTCAACACAAGTTATGCTATTTAAATCGCTAGACACACATTCTTCTGTCTGATATGAACCCAAACGAATGTTTGCTGGCAAAACGTTACAGGAATTACACTGATACAGATGCATTCATTCGTTGACCAAAGTCAATTGAGAGTTGTATCACTCGGAAGTCGAATGCCGACAATTACAAAAACAATACCGTCGCGACAAACCTGCGCGGCTCGTTGCACGCCTGTAACGCCCCAGATCAGCGCATGAGGAGCCGACAAATTACACACAAATACCGGCGACACTGCGCGGCTTCGTGCACGCCTGGAACGCCCCCAAGATCAGCGCATAGGATGCCGAAAATTACCAACAATACCGCGACACCCTGCGCGGCTCGTTGCACGCCCTGTAACGCCCGCCAGAAATATCAGCGCGCATAGGATGCGACAATTACAAACAAACCGCGACACCCTGCGCGGCTCGTTGCGACGCCTGGAGCGCCCCCCAGACTCAGGCGCATAGGATTGCCGACAAATTACAAATACCGCGGCACCCTGCGCGGCTCGTTGACCGCTCTGGAACGCCCCAGATCAGCGCATAGGATGCCGACAATTACAACAATACCGCGACACCTGCGCGGCTCGTTGCCACGCTTAAGGCCTGGAACGCCCCAAGATCAGCGGCATAGGATGCGACAAATTACAACAATACTCGCGACAGCTGCGCGGCTCGTTGCACGCCTGGACGATGGCCCCCAGATCAGCGCATAGGATGCCGACAAATTACAACATACCGCGACACCTTGCGCGGCTCGATGCACGCCCTGAAAACGCCCCCAGATCAGCGCATATGGATGCCGACAAATTACAAACATACCGCGACACCTCGCGGCTCGTTGCAACGCCTGGAAACGCCCCCAGATCAGCGCATAGGATGCCGACAAATTACAACAATACCGCGACACCTGCGCGGCTCGTTGCACGCCTGGAACGCCCCCAGATCAGCGCAGATCGGTGACGATCATCCCGAACCCAGTCCAGCCGCAGCAATAGGTGACTGATGAGTGATGAGACGACCAGAGACCAGGGACCGGAGATGGACCGTAGTGATAGGACCACGCCGGAGACCGGCCAGTTGACCGCGGAGGGCCTGCCGCTGGCTCGCACGCATGCAGGCCGTGCAATCTGCGTTGCCTTTCAGCCATTGCCGGTCGATGCACGATCCATAAGAGGCCGCTTTTTCAAGCTTTAAGTTGGTTATTGTTTGACGCCAGTGGTGGAGCGGGGGAAGGGGGGGGGTCGAGACAGGCGCACGTAGGCCTCGAGCGCGCAGCACGACCGGAGTGTGAGGCGGCCGTGATCCGGAACTTAACACACTTTGCTGTGAGGATGCTGGAAGCTTAAATGATGCTCGGACCGATGTCAGTAGCAGAAAATGGAGTCGTGATTTGACTCCATTGGGACGAAGCATTTTTTTCGTTTTGATTCCGTGGTTTAAAAATGGTGAGCAGGGCCTGCACTAATTTCGATACCGAAAACTGCTGCGGCCCTTGTGTCGCCAGTCAATTCAACACCAGAATGACTCGGAAAACACCGAGGGTACCCATTATAATAGGTCACTCCCCGGGTGACATTGTCAGGTCAGGTCAGTGTTTACAGGTCAGGTCNTGCCTTGGGAGGAGCTGCACTATAGTCTCTGCTGCCTTAGGAGAAGCTGCACCACAGTCCCTGCTGCCTTGGGAGAAGCTGCACCACAGTCTCTGCTGCCTTGGGAGGAGCTGCATCACAGTCCCTGCTGCCTTGGGAGAAGCTGCACCATAGTCCCTGCTGCCTTGGGAAAAGCTGCACCATGGTCCCTGCTGCCTTGGGAGGAGCTGCACCACAGTCCCTGCTGCCTTGGGAGTAGCTGCACCACAGTCTCTGCTGCCTTGCGAGGAAGCTGCACCACAGTCCCTGCTGTCTTGAGAGAAGCTTGCACCACAGTCCCTTCTGCCTTGGGAGGAGCTGCAGCTGCACCACAGTCTCTACTGCCTTGGGAGGAGCTGCACCACAGTCTCTGCTGGAGAAGCTGCACCACAGTCCATGTTGCCATGGGAGAAGCTGCACCACAGTCTCTGCTGCCTTGGGAGAAGCTGCAC
>VOPJ01014270.1:0-25310 GCA_014673585.1 Semibalanus balanoides
CCCGCCCCGCCCGAAGCGCCACGCCACCGCCGCCTGAGAGTTGCCGCGCGACCGCCGCCCCGGCCTCCGCCGCGACCGCCGCCATCCCGTGAGGTGCTGATAGTTTCAAAACAGCAGGCATGTTGGCTTGGGAGTGAAATCCTTTAAAGCCTGTCTCAATTACAGAGGTCATCGGAATTCGCTTTATTTGCTCTGGAAATACGTCTAAACAGACTAATCGGCTACTGTCGCTTAGATAGGTATTCATTAAAATCAAAATATTGAAATATCAAAATATATTCTTTCGGCCGATGCCTGTCATTTGGAGGCTTGACGCTGATGTCTCTTTCCTTGGATCCACCACTCATACAGAGACAGACCCCCCCCCCCATTGCTGGCTGTATCTTCCGCACGGTGCGCGTCGTAGCGGGCGGAGCAGGCGCCCTGGAGACGTCACCCAGCGAGACGCCTCCGTCAGCCAGCGGGAAACCGGGCCGTGAAAGTGAGACCCGTGCGCTCGGCTGCACACGTGCTCCACCGCGTGTGACGACGTGTGACGCTGCTCCCACGGCCGTGTGACGTCACGCGTCCTGCCGGCCTAGTGATGACGTCAACGCGCTGCCCCGGCCTGGTGACACCGTGTGACGCTGTGTGACGCAACCACGCTGTGAGGGGCGTCGTCCACGAACCGAGATTGGGGGGGGGGGGCGAGACCTAAGTAGGCATTCTGAAGTCGATTCTTTCCATGTAACGCCCATATATGTAGTGCTCCATAGGTTTAGTGTTGAAATCTGAGAAGTTGAGGTGGACGCGGCCCTGTTTGCCGTGATTGGGGGAACGCGTCCCCCGGTCCTCCCGCTTTCGTCGCCGATGCACGCCATGCCACCATACCGCCGGCGGACGCGGTCCTGCCGGACTGTCTGAGTCTCTGTGATGCGAGGGCTGAGTTCCAGGACGCGATCAGATATAGCATGTGGTTGGATGTGGAGCCAGGGGTATCATTGGACGATGGTGAAGGAGGATAGCATGATTGAGATGATTAGTATGACTGTCTTCTCCCAATAACTGACTGCTGATCAGCCATGATTACTCGGCTGATCAGGTACTCACCCTGACTTAATTATCAGTCTGTCATCCAAAATGGAGCAGCATAATGCTTGCTATATAATCATCAAAGCTGTGATTACTATTTTTTAAATAAATTAATAACGTCGCGAAGATAGTCTGTTATTTCCATTCAGTGCAACGCGTGGCTTCTGGCGCTGGCCGCGCCAGGGCAGGGGCTGGGAAGGTAATCGGCGTGTGGCGGTGAAAGTGAGGATCGTCACAGGAACACCTGCTGTTCCTGGTGTCGGCCGCGTGTCTCTGCTGACCCTGTGAGATCGGCCGGCAGAGGGCTGGTCCGGTCAGCCGCTGGGTCACACCTGTGAGATCGGCCGGCAGAGGGCTGGTCCGGTCAGCCGCTGGGTCACACCTGTGAGATCGGCCGGCAGAGGACTGGTCCTGTCAGCCGCTGGGTCACAGGAGGAAGAGTCACCGGCACGGCAGGAGGAAGTAGGAAGCGGGGACGCAGCAGGGCAGAGGTGGAACGCGGGCGAACGCTTGTCATGCGGTCCTCTGAGTACCTTCGATAGGCATGGAGTCGTTCAGAGCACATGAGAGGAGCCAGATGTGAATTGCACCGTATCCAACAATCAATCCATTAGCTTCTTACCGTAAGGGAAATATTGTAACTTTCCAATGCAGTAGACACACTCGATTTAGCCGGCGCGGGTTAAATGGATGCGGTTAAAACGCCGCGCGGGCGCGGGTTAATCAATAAGAGCCTATTTTGCCTTTCATAAAGTGTCATATAACTGCTTCTGTTGTGGGCCCATCTCCTCACATTGCATGCATTGCATGCCTCATGTAAGTTTTCGGCGGCTTCTCATCTCTTTGAGGGCGCATTCGTCCTCATTCGTCCCGCGCGGTTACGTTCGGCTTGTGGCGGTTTGCCAGCAGGTTTTGGGGTTTGAAACTGTAAAAAGTGGCGAAGCATGGTCGTTTCAAGCGAGGGTGCCGCGCATGCATGCTGTTTTTCCTTCTTGTCCCTGCAGTCTGCACCATCGGTGCCAGCCGCACTGCGTGTTGAGAGGAGTGGAGGCTGAGAGAGAGAGAGAGAGCGTTCGGCTCGCCTCCTTCCGAACGGTCTCACGTTTTGCTGGTCAGACGTTAATTTCCCTGTTATAAATCTTGCTGAAATCTGACGCGAAAACGGTGTTCGTCAGCTGCCCTTCAGGGATCAGATTGTGCTTGCAAGCGAACGGAAGGCCAAATCAGCTAGTGACAGACAGTGCTATCTAAGAGTTTTTCCTCATTGAGCTGCATCCAAGGGTAGACATGGGAACTGCACTGTATGTTAATCAAGCATCTGAGTGGGGAGCGTCCGCTGTTCATAATCACCTAATTGTCTGAGACCGTATTGTGTCACAATGTCGTTGCGTCACGGCCGTGTTGTCCGGTGTGAATCCTCAGGTTACCTTCACTGTACTTTCTCCGGCTGTGACTCCCGCTTGCATGACTCGCTCGTATCCTGGTCGCAGCGAGCGTGGCTTGCCGAGCGCTGCGCCGGCTGTTGTAGCGGTCGACTATCCATCGTTGTCCATGATAGGATACATAGTTTATCATGACGGAGCCCTCGCAGTTGCGGTGATGTTACCGACGACAGACGCAACATCCACGCCGTCACCAGTGCCTGACGACAGTGCGGGGTAAGGCGATCTATACGCGGGTTCGTTAGCGATTGCGGATTTGTTTTGCGATGTACCTTGACGTCAGGGTCTCGGGATACGTTATTGGATACGCGTGCGTGCATTACATCAGCGTGGTGTCGTGTGAAGAGAGGATTGACGTCATCTAGCCTGGTAGCTGCGGCATCCGCAAGCCGTAATCATCACGTGCAGAGATGAGCAATCATACGCTGTTCTGACGAGCGCGGACCTAGGCAGGCCGTTATTACCTACCACGAAGGAAGTCAATCGTTGGCTTCCACTCGGCTGAGTGCTCGGCCCATATTGCTATCCATCTCGCCATGACTGCGAGGCTCGCCTCCGCCTCGGGCTGATTGTTGTATAGTACATCAGTCGGCCATCCGGGAAGCGGTTGTCGGTAGTGGGACGGCGCCGGGTGGTGGCTGCTGGGACGACGCCGGGTGGTGGTTTACTCCACGCCCACGTGGCCCGTGGTGCCTCTGATCTCTGATCCACCCACCTGAGCGCTGAACAGTTCTGGACAATTGATCATAGCTTCGTCCAGTGCTGTCGGTCAGTGTATCAGAGGTCGGTTTAGGCCCTTTGAGCTCTTCCAGTTGCAGCCCTGGCCGAGTGGCCGGCACTGCGCTGTCTCTCACTGCCTTGCCGTTCTGACCGCCCCTCGTCTTGCCTCGTTGGCCTGCCGTGTCGTGGCGGCGGTTTTCTAATACCACCTTCAGAGATCAGTCCTCTCGGAGCTGACCCGCTGTCACACAGTGTCAGATAAGTGGACCGTTGTTCCATTTTTCTGAACTTGGAACTTTTGTTCCATGACAACTTTTGCTGTAAGTCATGATTTTGCTTTTGTCTGCGAGTGCAAATGGCTGACGAGCATAACAAATGGCAGGAGAAGACACACACAAAGAAGCATGCATTTTTATTTCATAGACTGCTTTCATCAAGAGATGTCAACCACAGGCCTCAAAAGACGGTATAGGCATTCACAAATTTGCTCCGCCGCTGGCGAAACATTTGTTCGGCGAGCTTAGACCGTGGAGCCACCTTCCTCACACCGCGCCGTGCCCGTGCCCGTGCCCGTGCCCGTGTCCGTGACACGCTGATTGGACCGCTGCGGTGCAGCACACTGCTGCTGCAGCAGCGCTGCCACCGTGCCGCTGCTGCTGCTGTACTGTCCCGGTGGCGGCCACCTGGTCTAATCTCCTTATACGGGCTGGAGAAATCGATGGGTGCATCGCTGGCGCCCCCTCCCCTCCCCAGCCGCCGCCGCCGCTGCTGCTGCTGCCGTCTTATCCAGGCTGCAGCAGTACAACTAATGCCGCCACTCTTTCTGCTCTTCGTTTATGTTTCTCAGAGAGGGAAGGGGAGGTAGAGGAGGGGAAGCTTCCTCCATCTCTCTCCCCTCATCCGTCTCTCTCGCCTCTTATGTCTCTCTCGCCCGTCCTCTGGCTTTCTCTCTATCCCTCCGTCCCGTTCCCCTGTGAAGCTGGGGCCGGAGAGGCGAACGGCATCTCTATGTTTTACCATTCTCTTTGCCCGTGTGCGCCCTCTGTCTGTCCGTCTGCGCCCTCTGTTTGTCCGTCTGCGCCCTCTGTTTGTCCGTCTGCGCCCTCAATCTGCCTTTGTGCGCCCTCTATCTGCCCGTGTGCGCCCTCAATCTGCCTATGTGCGCCCTCAATCTGCCTATGTGCGCCCTCAATCTGCCCGTGTGCGCCCTCAATCTGCCTATATGCGCCCTCAATCTGCCCTTGTGCGCCCTCCGTCTGCCGTAGCTCGCACCGCGGAGAACAAGACGGGGCAGCGAGCACCTGCCGCGGGGCGGGGCGGCCGCTGCGACGGCGGAGTGGTCAGAGGTTCGCTGAGTCATCAGCGGCGCCACACTCACTCACTTTCTGTGGTGGGCCGGGCGGCGGCGGGATGGGAGGGGTAGCTGGGGACAGACCGTCTGACCTGCCACCTAGTGGCCACAGGAGGCAACCACGCCCCGTGGAATGTGCGATAGGGAGGGGAGGGGCGCTAAGTCAGGTTGGGAGGAAGAGGGAAGAACGTTAGTCAGATGGGAGGGAGAGGGAGGACCGTTAGAGGGAGGACCGTGCGGCTATGGGGCACCACACCCTTCTATCTGCCGCACACCCGACCATAATTGGTTGTTGCGTGTCGGATGATGTTTGCTGAGGTTCGTGTTTACGAACGGGTAAGCCCCTCCCCTGGTAGTTT
Organism: Semibalanus balanoides; assembly: GCA_014673585.1. Classification (NCBI taxonomy): domain Eukaryota; kingdom Metazoa; phylum Arthropoda; class Thecostraca; order Balanomorpha; family Balanidae; genus Semibalanus; species Semibalanus balanoides. The sequence continues at coordinate 4,944 of VOPJ01014270.1, forward strand.
TACCAGGCCATTGTTTTGTGACATTGTTTACGCAAAGCTGAGGGAGGGGACCAGGCTTCATTCCAAACACACCATGGGATGTGCGATATGAAAAGATGCCGTGTGACCATGGCAGTCGGTGTGACCATATACCCGAAAATCACCAGAAATTATCCGGAACACGTCTTGTTTAAGGCGATGTAGCCAGCTACTACCTGTCCGGAGACTTACCTCCGGTCTGTGAGTGCTTGTCGGAACTTGTCCCCGGCATCTGTCTGGTCTGGCCGACTCGTGATCGGATTTGGGGAAAGTCGGCCACACCATGCCCGCTTGTCCTTGCTTGCGGCTTAATGGGGGCACTGGCCTCGCTGAATTCGCCGCCGACGCTGAGAGACGTGGAGAAAAAAACGTTTGTGTCAGCGCTCTAACCGGCGCCTCCTTCCGGCAGATCACGCGCATCGAGTACACGCACTCGAGGAACCTGATTCACCGTGATGTCAAGCCGGACAACTTCCTGATGGGCCTCGGCAAGAAGGGCAACCTGGTGTACATCATCGACTTCGGGCTGGCCAAGCGCTACATCAACGAGCGGACCCACATCCACATTCCGTACCGGGAGGACAAGAACCTGACGGGCACGGCGCGCTACGCCTCGCTCAACACGCACATCGGCATCGGTACGACCACAGGCGTCTGGTGGGGTGATGGGATTAGAATCTGGAGGTACGGACTTAGAAACATGACATGTGTGCCTAATGTACCCCGTTACGTTATGCTATCCTGTGATCTGCACGTCCACAGGCATTTGATATAATTTAAAATTGAAGATACTTACATAGCATGATGAAACTTGTATACATAGGCGTACCCAAGGGAGGGGGCAAACAGGGCAATTGTGCCTCCCCCGAAGTACGTGCCCCTTTGGCCCGTATGTGCCGGGTGCCCCCTATGTCGAGCACCATGTGATAACAGGGGCAATGCATCATCCATTGGAGGATCGACCGAGGCATCTAGAGGGTCGACTGGGGCCCTTGGAAGGCCCATCGGGGGATTATATATGAACGACCAGATCCCCAGGAGCGTCGATCGTTGTTAGTCGATCGTTGTTAGTCGATCGTTGTCGGCCAAATAAAGGGTCGATCGTGGCCCTTGCAAGGCCGATCTGGGGGTTCATGGATGAGCAACCAAGGCCTTTGAAGCATCGATTGGACCGGCTGGCACCATTCGGCTAGTGCACCAGAACACGAATTAGGGCCTGTGCCTTCGGTACCCTCACAAAACAGGCCGGTCGGGCCAAATACGGCAAGTTTTTGTGGATGTGTCTTGTGGCACCCTGGTTGAAACATGCATTTGTTTAAATATGCCCTTCTAAAATATAGTGGGCCCAATCCGGCGATTTTTTTGGTGGGTGTTCCTTTGCCCCCTGATCGAACTTCCCCTCCTCCTGGAGTGAATCCTGGGTACGCCCCTGGATTCATGACTAAGTAAGACGTATTCCATCGCATCATTGTACCCTGAGATTCGGTTGTGCAGAAGTCGATATCTGACGGAGCTTAGAACCCCTTTCTTCCTCCAGTGTGCATAATTTCCAAGTTCTTCATTCTTCAAATAGCAACTAAGTACCATATAACTTGTCTTGTCGCGGCGCCCTGAGACCCCAATCATCGCCATCATCAAGTTATTCAAGACTCATACTGTTTTGTTCTTATTAAGCATGCATTGTTCTTCTTTTTTTACTTATTAGTTAGCTGTACGCACACTTCTCAGGGTACCGATTACTCACACTCGGTATCTGTTCCCATTACTAAGTAGCGTGCCAGAGCCGTGTCGTCCCTGCACCTCTACAGGCCCCCAATTGAGCGGCCCCAGCAGACCAAATAGGCAGCTATCGCCGGGCCGCTGTCTGCCTGTGCCGTGTTTATAGCCAGCGTCGCGCCTCTCTGGACCACAGGCAGCTGTGTTTGTTTGCATACCACATGGCGAATGACTATAGACGTGCTGCCGTCTGGCTGTGTGACGTTCAAAGAGCCCTTCGCAAACTCATGCGAACGGCTCTTCAAATGAGAAATGTTTGTGATATGGATACCTATATCAAAATGAAAGCCTCATTCATCGTCCTAGGATTTTATTGGCGCCATATAACTATTTTGTTGCGGCGCCCTTAAGCCCCAATCATCATCATCATCATCGTCATAGGATTTTTTTTTGTTCACAGAAAATTCACGTGTGGCATGGCTATGATCACCGAAGGTTTGTATTTTATCATCATGACATCCGAAATAATTTCATATTGAAAAGACGTGCGACGCAGACTGGATGTTATCAGCGCGTTCACTGGCTGTTCCGTCCCGTCCTCACACGCAGTGGACGCTGCTAACATGTTCCCGTGCTTTCCTCTGACCGTCCGTTGGGTTGTCTTCGACAGAGCAAAGCAGGCGCGATGACATGGAATCCCTGGGCTACGTGTTGATGTACTTCAACCGCGGCTCCCTGCCCTGGCAGGGCCTCAAGGCCAACACCAAGCGGCAAAAGTACGAGAAGATCAGCGAAAAGAAGCTGACCGTACCCATCGAGGAGCTGTGCAAGGGATTCCCAGGTGAGGAGACAGATAGGGTTCCCATGTAAGGTGATTTGGTTGCTAGGCTAGATGATGAATGAAACGCGCGGTGGAGTCGATAGGATGGAATGGCCATGACCAGAGTAGATGCTATGAGGTCCCCCACGTAATACAGTTGGTACGCGAATAGTCGTCACGTTGATGTTGTATTTTAAGATGGCTGCGCCCAAATGGAGGTTAAGGACAAAAGTATTGTATAGTGATAGTCAGTTAGGGTTTTATTTAGTTGTATAGTCATGTTATCAGTTAAAATTGGCTGAAATAGCCACGTGTTTAGTTGTGTGGGCCACTCATGGTGTTTCCTAATAGACAGTTGGACATGCAATTCATTCTGCACGTGCGCCATTACATTTTCGTAACAACACCCGAGATTCTCAACTCAGACACGTCCTAGATACAGTTATCTGTTGTCAAATGCCGGAAAGTGGTAATCAGCGCCATCTGGACCACACACGTGCCGCGAAGCTTTCGCAGGGTGCCGATGACACTCGTTTCCGGCTTTGTCTATGAGCGTCAGGCAATGACATTACATAGATGACTTCGCGATGACCTCACGCTCTCTGTCGCATCATCTCGTCTCTATCGTCCCATCGTTCAAACGCCGTGCCATAGTCGATCAGACGCGCTGCCTCCAATGTCTGATGAGGACGTGCCCTCGTTGAATCGCTGATGCTGAGCTCGTCTGGCGTTCGACGTCTCCTCGGCTGAAATCGTGAGTCGAGTGCAGTCCGTGGGCTGAGCTGAGCCCGTGGGCTGAGTGGAGCCCGTGGGCTGCCCGGTCTCGCTCTCTTCAGCTTATATCGTGGACTGAGTTAAGCCCGTGGGCTGCCCGGTCTCGCTCTCTTCAGCTTATATCGTGGGCTGAGTTAAGCCCGTGGGCTGCCCGGTCTCGCTCTCTTCAGCTTATATCGTGGGCTGAGTTGAGCCCGGGGGCTGCCCGGTCTCGCTCTCTTCAGCTTATATCGTGGGCTGAGTTGAGCCCCGGGGCCTGCCCGGTCCTCGGCTCTCTTCAGCTTATATGTGGGCGAGTTCGAGCCGGGGCTGCCCGGCTCGCTCTCTTCAGCTCTATCGTGGGCTGGGTTACCAGCCGTGGACTGCCCGGTCTCGCTCTCTCCTCAGCTTATTCGTGGCGCTGAGTTAGCCCGTGGACCTGCCCTGTCTCCGTCTCTTCAGCTTATATCGTGGGCTGAGTTGAGCCCGTGGGCTGCCCGGTCTCGCTCTCTTCAGCTTATATCGTGGGCTGAGTTGAGCCCGTGGACTGCCCGGTCTCTTCTCTCTTTCGCTTATATCGTGGCTGAGTTAAGGGACCCGTGGACTGCTCGTCTCGCTCATATTCAAGCTTAGATCGTTGTGCGCTGAGTTGAGGCCGGGGGGCTGCCCCGGTTCGCTCTCCTTCAGCTTATATCGTGGACTGAGTTAAGCCGTGGGCTGCCGGTCTTCGCTCTCTTCAGCTTAGATCGTGGGCTGAGTTTAGCCCAGGGGCTGCCCGGTCTCGCTCTCTTCAGCCTTAATCGGTGGGCTGAGTTAAGCCGTGACTGCCCGGTCTCCGCTCTCCTTCAGTTATATGTGCGGCGGTTTCAGCGCGGGGAGCTGTCCCGTCGTCGGAGCTCTTTCGAAGCTTAGATTCGTGTCGGGCTGAATTTGAGCCGTGGGCTTGCCCGGCCTCTCGCTTCTCTCAGCTTATATGTGGCAGCAAGTTTGAGCGCCCGGGGGCTGGCCGCGGATCATCATGCTCTCTTCAGCTTAGATCGTGGGCTGAGTTGAGCCCGTGGACTGCCCGGTCTCGCTCTCTTCAGCTTAGATCGTGGGCTGAGTTGAGCCCGGGGCTGCCCGGTCTCGCTCTCTTCAGCTTATATCGTGGGCTGAGTTGAGCCCGTGGACTGCCCGGTCTCGATCTCTTCAGCTTAGATCGTGGGCTGAGTTAAGCCCGTGGGCTGCCCGGTCTCGCTCTCTTAGCTTAGATCGTGGGCTGAGTTGAGCCCGGGGCTGCCCGGTCTCGCTCTCTTAGCTTAGATCGTGGGCCGAGTGTAATCCGTGCGCGGAGTTGGCAGGTGTTCTTTGATAAATGCAATCTGTGCAGCTGTGTGGACAGCAGTGTGCGCTGACCAATCACAAACAGGAAAATGTCGCTGATAGATTGATTGATCAACGTCCCAAGGTGCTGTCCAGTCTGTACACATTTATCAGCGAATATCGCCCCCCTGCCGACCCAGTCTTGTTCGGGCCGCGTTAAAAGCGTATTGCAGGTGGCTCCGGGGTAGTTGACGGTACTTAGCAGTAAGTACTGGTGTATGACTCATTACTGGGTTGAGATGCTAATAGCATAGCACTTATTGAATGACGTCAGAGACTGGTAAGACCGACACACGTCTCGACATTGTTGCCTTTTGATGTGACAGATCGTGTTTGATAGTGACTAATTCTCTATTTTTGGCCTGCGATATGATCACGTGATGTCTGAACACCCGAAAGCCCAAATTCGGGTGTGCTGGTCCTCTTTTAGGGTGCTCGTCAACTTTCGTTGTATTTTCATGTTATGCCGTCGCGAATGAAATTAACATAACATGACACATAATTAACATTTGCCGAAAACTACACTCATATTCCCAAAGTAGTTGATTGCCCTGCCAGACACGACTGACAACTTCGACAGCTAGTGTCGATCATTTCGCCGCGAGCTCACTCCTATCCCGTCCGCTCCCTCGCGTTAGAAACACCTTCAGTGGCACCCCTCTTCCTAGGAACTGCAAAGCCGGCACAGCCCTGGCGAGCGGTCTGATCTTCTTAGTGAGCGTTTGAACCGGTATGTCAGCGCCTCGCCGGTGTCTGAGCAGTGCTTCACGTGCGTCAGCATCTGGCGCAACATAGTTCTGTGAGTTGCAATACAAGGCCACGATGTCAGCTTAGAGCGGGCGCGGCGCCGGCTACCCCAAAGGGCCGGGGAGAAGTTATGGGTTGGGCTCCTCGTTTCGCTGGTGATTGTGTCGCCCCCGGACAACACTAGGTGCGTTGTGGCGCCCTACGTTGGCCCCCTGCGCCCGTGCGACCTGCTTTATGTGAACGTCATGCCCGTGAGATGTTTGACTCATGTACGCGCATCTGTACAAGCCATCACCCTCGATTGGTAGGGAGCCACATATTCGTCATTTATTGTCGTACGTATATTAGATTATGTACGGTCTGCACGTCGGAGATCTGGCTTGGCGTTCGGTGAAACGTGTTGCACTCAGGCGACTACTAGCATGCCCCGACGTAATGTAAACCGGGTTATTCCCTAGTCTCTGAGAGGGGATATTGGCGCATTGGTTGCGTCTATAAGTATTTCAACGCACATCTAGCGATTTAATTTCATTCCTACTCAATTACGATCTGCTTGTTTGTATGTTACTTATAATTGTCAATTTCGAATGTTAATCTCGTTTCATTTATATATTCATGTCCGCCGTTACTTTGCACCATATTATATCGGCGATTAAAATTATTATCATCCGCCTCCAGCTTGTTTACAGTCGTGGCTTATATAAACCAATGATTGATTTTTTCGCCTACAAACATCCACCTATTGCTACCTCTTCAGCATAACTGTAATAGATACCATCCGGGCCTCACGTTTTGCGAATTGCACATCATTTGGCTGTGTTTGAGATGCGCTCAACACTCACCTTGATATGCGCTCGCGCTAGTTGTCCATGATAGGCTCATTGCTGTGCGTGCGGGGAGTGGAAGAAGGACTGTGACCTTGTCACTGCCCAAATGTCTAATTTGCACGCACTTTGCACCGGAGATGCCCAGATCCTGATTACGTACCGTCGTGAAATTTCTCAAACATACCCGTTTACTCATAAACTATTTGCTCTCATTGCCTTCACCGCAGTCGCGTGCTCAAAATACCAACAGTGGATTTGGCTTTGAATAAATATTCCGAGAATAGGAAACATAATTTCATCAGGAGTCCGTTTCTCGTTTTGTTTTACCGAGTGGCATAGTATGCTCTAGAGCGTTAATTGAAAAGTTCCTAAATCGACCGACTCCTGCTGTATTCACCCACGAATCACACCGTTTGCTTCACGATGCTATCGTCTCCATAGACACACAGTGTATCCAAAGCGGAATGTCCTCCCAATTCGCCTATTCCACCGCATTAGGGATGTTGAATCTCGTGTATAGGAGAAAATTTCTGGGCGAACATTCTATCGTACTCCACCGAGTTTCTCCGCTTATTACACTCAGTGTTCCCAGATCTTGTTCAGGACGAATCACCTTGTCGCGACCGCCCGCACTTTTTCTAGCATGTACGCTAGAAATAGTCAGATCTAGCCACTATGCGTCGCCTCTTTATTAGCCATACTGGCAGTCTTGATTGGCATATTTAAAGTTATAGCAATCAGTTAAAGGCTGCAAGGATGAATCTATTTGGTTTCATATCGCCTAATCAGAACTGCTCTCACTTCTCGAACTCACACAAGACTCTCGCCTAGAAATGAGCCAATATTGAACTTAGCCAATGAGTATTCCATTCACCCGTGCACCCATCTACTTGGTTCAGACAGCCTAAACTATTACTCCCGGCGACATATCTCATCGAAGGACCGCTGACTGTCCAGTCTCACTGTAGCCTCAACGGACTGATCTCGGTCCCCGCGAGAACATTCGGAATCCCACGGGAGCTCACTGATCCCATTATGTGGCTCCCTTTCACTTGATATAGAAGTACCTTGTGCGCTACGTAGCGGTTTCTTGATATTGCTATAGGCCACGTTCCCGCAACAATCTCGTCTCGTAGAACAACTATACTCTCTCACCTGTTCGCTAACTTTTTCCATTGCTGCGCCAACGTTGGCTATTCGTCCACTCAAGAGTATAAAATAGAACACCGTTGAAAACTATGCACCAACAGTCAACTTGGGGATCATCGAGGTAGCAGGAGATCCAATGTGAATCTCGAGCGCTGTAATTTTCTAACGTCGTGTTTGAATAATACAGCCATCAACAATAGCCACAGAGAGCGGCGTGACTGAACACCTCAGATCTGGAGATATGCTCGAAGTGACCAAAATCAAATCTCCGCCTACTCGACTTATGAAGTTTCTAATGTTCTAAGCCGCCGACAATATTCAGTTATTGTAGATCCTCTACTCTCGTTTTCGTATTGTCACCAAAATCTTTGTCTCTTATGCCAAATTTGAACTGAGCTTCGCGCTGTTCTCGACGAATTGGCACTCGACTGAGATAGTTCAACGAAAACACTAGATAAATCTTTGAACGGGCTACCGTCGCGGCGCGACTGTGATTTACCCGTGAATTCAACGCGATCGATCAAACAACATTTCGCAAACTGTGCCCGCTCCAGATTCCTCTCGTTATTCAGTCAGAAAAATTCCGTCCACAGGCATCACCTTTTCACCTCGCACAAAAGTAAAACAATATGGCAAGCCATCTACCTTTTATCTTAACCGTTTCGGGCTAACCTACGAGAGCTCGTATGTGTTGCTCAAAATGTGCTCATCTGCTTCAATATCAGATGGCCGGCCGACTACTCGTCTTTCCGGCAGACCAGCTTCTTCCGCACCCGTTTCTTTTCCACCGGATGGCTTCACTTACGACTTACGTCTTCGACTGGAACATGCTCCAAATTCGTGGATTTCTACATACGCCCGATGAGGTGTCCTTATGATTCTGCGGTTTCTTTTTACTGTCCAGAGCGTGCCCGTCTTTCGATCCCAGTGAGTATTCTGCATTTGTCTTGAGTGTACCAATATATTTCGAAAGGCGTCCGGCCTTCCTTTATAGAAAGTGAAACAATCACACCAAGAACACGTGAAATAGCCTTCTACCTGTTCGCATCACATCCTGCTCTCATACCCCTATTTCGTCTCTCGCCCAGTTCATCGTGCTTCTGCCGCGTCCCTATGCTGCCTATGATTCGTTGCAATCATACCGTATCCTAACCTCGTGACCGTGATGTCCCCTGCTATTCGTGTCCAGACGCGGTTCCTGCTTGAGCTCGCTGGTAACGGGGCCGCGTCTGTCGTCTGACATTCTTAGCCTGCTGAACCGCGCAGAGCGTCGCTGTTAATGTGACCCAGGTGCCCTTAGGCTTGCCGTGACAAGAGTAAGGCTGTGAGTCGCCTTAAGTGAAAGGCCAGACTGTTTTCTGATCTCTGTCGTGTTCCGTGTGCTTCCCAGTTACTTTTTCGTCTATTGATTCTGTGTCTGCCCAGCCTTGTGAGGATCGCCGTTGGCTGAAAAACCGGCGTTGTTTCATATTATTCAGAGTTCGAACGCTGTCATTGTTTAATGCCAGGCGTTGAATGAATAAGTTGCGGAACAGTTCAGCGTCTCAGCACTTCACCCAATTTACGCTGCGTAGAACTTATGAACTTGAACGTGAAAACATATCGCACGCCGGTGAGTCGTTGTAACAACCCGTCCACGGCCCAGACTTGCAGATACTCCGATCTGTTCTTGTAGGCACTAAGTATAACCCTGAAGATCAACACAGGACCAACTGGCTGCTCTAAGCATGCGAGCGGGACCTAAGTCGTTGACGCAGGCCAGGAGCTGAACGTTATTACATGAGTCTGGGGTACGCCAGATCTGTCAAGTCCCCCATCCACCATTAATGCTGCCCATTACACCAATGAATAGACAAAAATCCTTTAAACCACACCCTCTGTACATTGGCACCGTACACAACAGTCCTCGTGCGGTGTTATCTGATTGATGGCTGTTATTACGGCGACTGGGAGCTCGCTGTGCAAACCATGCGCGTGCTAAACGACGTTATAGCTTTTGTCACCGCGACCCCTGAATCTAACCGCGTCTCTTTCGCGTTGCGTGCCTTCCGTCGCAGTTTGTTTATTTCCTTAACCGCGCCGCGGTATTCACTGGTCCAACCACTCGGACCACATCTTTGATGACCACTAGACCGAAGCGTCGCGTTCGAGGTACTTCCGCGCACATAGAAACCCTCATAAACAGCCCAAAACAAACCTTCGCTCTGAACCACCCGTGTTTGTCCGCAGGGCGGCTCGAAGAAGGCCGAGAGCGAGGAGCGGGAGCGGCGCCACCGCGGGGGCCACGGCGGCACGCATCGGCTGAGTGGAGCCGCGCCCGGCGCCGCCCCACCCGTCCTGGGTGAGTCCGCCGCCGCCGCCGCCACCGCCGCCGCCGCCGCCGCCGCTGCCGCCGCCGCCAGCGCCGCCCGCAGATCACGCTCCTCCCGCCCGGCGCTGCACTGACGACACCCCCGCCCCCGCCAATCCGTGTCCAGTCTTAGTCTCCGTACGGTCCGAGCCAACCCGATCCGACCACCGACCCGACGCCACAGTTTGAGAGAGGATTGGTGATGACTGAATTTGGCTGAGTTTGAGAGGATGGCGATGACTTGATTTGGCGCTGATGCGCGACTGGTGAGGAGTGGACAGGTAGGCGTTGATGGTTCTCTAGGGACTACGAGGTCGAACCGATGCTGAGCCATGTTCTAGCCCGAGTGGAATCTGAGTTCGAGTCGGAGCTGGAGCGAGTTCGAAGAGTTTGAGTCCGAGTGAGTTCGAGTCGAGTTTGGTTTTTAGAGTCAGAGTCGCCCACAGGGCGGCAGGGAGGGGGCGGAGTGATATGGAGCTACTGACGATTGAATAGTGCGGCGAAAGCGAGTCTGAGATTCGATGGACAGCTTGAGGGTGATTCAGTTTGTGACGAGGCGTGGTTTTATTGTAAGGCAAGGACATCAATTTAGTGGCGAGTTGCCACGTTAAGTGATGACATCTGGTATGAGAATATAAATTCACTACGTATGAACCTGCCGTTTTCCTGTCGCATCCTGGTCCCGTTGTTGTAGGTGAAGTTGAAAGAAGTGATGAAGGTAGCCGACAGGAATGATCAGTTCTGTTTGCAGGTTTGTGATCTTACTATGCGTTTCCGTTTTGTTGTGGTTGTTTGACTGTGCTTTGCACGGTCTCAAATGTCGATTAATATGAGGTTGGGTACTTGGCGGGTGTAACGCTTTCAACGCATCCCAATGCCACCTTGAAGATCTGCACTTGTGTTGCCAAGACAATCATTTGGGTAAGTGTGTGCAGATGACATGTCTTCGGAAGTAACTTGATTGTGGTTGGCTTAGCTCAACTATGAAATGCTTCTTGCAGCCTTAGGCTCCAAAATTTTAGATACTTAGGTCTTAGTCATTGCGTTCCAACCGGCGCACAAAAGCATCCTTCCGTGAGGTCTCAGAGAAAACTATTTTCCTATCTAACTATCAATAATAACAGTCAACGCGTGCTCGTTGCCGAAACATCTCCCCAACAACCTTCGTCTTTGCTCCCACCTCCACTGACAATTCATCCCATCATTGTATCCGACTAGACTCTTACCGGATGTCCTGTCCGCCGTGATAATTTCCTGTCCTCAGTCCAGTGACCTGCGGGCCTCTCCTGTCTTCGTTCTTCTGCTTCCTGCCTCTTGTCTCCCGTCCCATATCTCCTGTCTCCTGGCGACGCGCCTCCTACGATCTCCTGGAGTCCTGACGATCTCCTGGAGTCCTGACGATCTCCTGGAGTCCTGACGATCTCCTGGAGTCCTGGCGTTCTCCTGGAGTCCTGGCGGCTGCCCACACAATCCTCCCGACGCGAGTCACTGCACACTTCCGCGAAGTCCTGTGCCGCTGTTGAATCCTGGCCTTCCTGGAAGACGCCCGGCCACTGAACCGTTATTTCTTCATAGAAAAGTCTGGTTCAAGCACTCCTTTGAAACGAAAGCCGCTCCGGCCGCCTGCGAGTCGCCAGTCGTAAAACGTGCACGAGGCTAACCACAAGGCGCGCGGTTCCCGGTTCATGTCAATCCGCGTTTGCCACCACGCCAGGGTCTGAGTTATTGTCGCTGAGGCGGCGTACAGATTTTGCTGGCTCTGCCGCTGCCCCGCCGCTGCCGATGGATGCTCTTCGGTCTTTCCTCTGATCGACCTTCCAAACCTCGAGCTCAATTGACTTCTATCTCACAACATGAATAGATCATGACTACTTTGAATATTCCTGAAGCACTGTCTCTCGTCCAGTGCGTCGTCGCGCGATTGTAGTTTGTGTGCATGCCTTACGTCGAGGCATGATGAGCGAGTAGCGTAGCTGTGCGTTGCGATCGCGTGCTGCGGAGCAAGAAGCAAAAATCAAACGGCTTGCGTGCGTTCACCGTGCTTGCGTGCGTGCTGTGATCTAATAGAGTGAGTGAGCTGTTGTAGCAATGGTCGTGCGGTGCATGCCGTGCGGTCAAAGGAAAACTATAGCGCTGGCATGCCAGTGGAGCGTGGTGCAGCGTGCGATACAGTCGTGGAGCCATAATCAGACACTAGCACGTGACCCACGTCTAGTGACTGGCGCGACGCCAGGCCACGCTCAATTGCCTCAACGTCTGTAGCGTAGCGCGGAGCACACGCGGGGCACAGCGGACCCGCAGCAGACGCGGTGGACACGCCGTGGTTGTGTGTATGACCTGGTGGAGTGGACGAGTGGCAGGTGGTGCTTGCTGCTGCTGTACCGGAGTTTTGACGCGGGTTTTGTTTTAGTGTGAGGTGTGTCTTTTGTGTTGGTTGTAAATGGTTGAGTGGTGGTGTTGCTCTTTTTGACGTTTGATGTTCTCTTTTTAGTAGTGTTTGACGATTATGTAATCCGCACCTGTGTGAATTAAAATGTGCGCTTGTTTTGAGTCAGAAAATGCAGTTGGCAAGCCTCGTCAGACTCATGGTACAGCTGGTAACTTTCTGTTATTTTATTTATCTTGTTAGTCAGCAACGTTCTTCCATCCTTCTTGGAGTTATGGTCTTCATCCTGTTGTCGATTTAAGATATATCATATGACTTCAAGCGTTTGTCGAAAACTGCCGTTGTGTCTATTTGTTTACCGTGTCTGACAAATGTTTCCCCACAGCAGTTTGTTTCGTCCCGAGTCTTTCAGCTGTTTGGCGACATCTGGCGGGACATTTTTGTCTGACAGATAACATTTCGCCCCGGTCTTTCGTTCACCCAGTCCCTGACAGCCTGTTTTCAGTCAGCTCAGGTGGTCTACTGGCTTTTCCAGCCTCTGCTCCGTTGTGTTTCGTTTCCAGCATTCTTCTGTTGGCCCTCTGACTGACATTCATCCCTACGTATCCCGGCTGTCTTGCATCTCGTTCAGATATCCTGTTATCCCTCCTTCCAGCCTCGACTTGTGTGCCCGTGTATTCCATATCTTCCTTACAATTATCTACTCTGTCGACAGCTGCTGCAGCTTCTCTGCCTTCACTTCCTCGACTATCATGACTTCATGCGTTTCCGAAATTCGCTTAATCTCTCCCTCTCCTCCCCACGGCTGCCCCTCGCTCCCATGTGCTCTTCCCTATCTCCCTCAGCTCTCATCCATCCCCCTTGACCGCCCGCCCTGACCGCCCTGACCACCCTCCCTACACTCTCTGACCGCCCTCTCCCTGCCACCTCGACAGGACCGCCCTCTCCCCCCTGGCCAGCCGGGCGACAGGTGCGGCCCCCTGGCCAGCCGGGCGACGGTGCGGCCCCCTAGCGGCGGCGGCGCTGAGGCCGACTCGCGCCGCATGTACCTGCGTAACCACCGGACGGCCACGGGAGCGGCCGGCGGCGTCGGCGGCACCGCTCAGCACACGCTCAGCACTGTACCGAACCTGTCCACCTCCGATCTCACGTACGGCAGAGCTACCAGGTGAGCTGAGGGGAGAGGCTGGAAGGTGAGGGGATGGGAGGGGAGAGATGAGAGGAGGGGAGAGATGAGATGGGAGAGGGGAGGCGGGGGCAGCAGCAATGGAGACTGGGTGGGGGCCAGCGCAGGGACGGAGGAAGGAACTGAGGCAGCCGGATTGGAGGATGTGATGATGACTGAATGGGGGCACGGTTCGTTTGAAGGTGTCAGAGGGCTCAAAGATGGGTCGTGCCGTTCGAAAGCTTACCTCATGATCATGAAGACTTTTTATCTGTGGAGTTTGTTTTTGTAAATACCATTTTTGTCGAAATTTCGGATTTTTCGCGTGACCGATGCTACCTCTTACGTTACAGCCAATAGGCTGGCAAATGACCTATGTGCATACTCGTTACAGCCTGTATAACAACCGCCAACTGATAGCTGAACCTCTTGCTATTGTATTTAACAACGATCACTTTGAAGTGATCTCCCAATACAGCTGCCGTACGCTCACCTCCCGTGAACGCTCTTGTCAACCATCGCGACCTCCGTGTAGCGCCTCTGTCACCGCCGACCCGCTTACAACTGCTGTTTTAACCAATTGTTACAACTCGTTTTTATCGAGTTCAGTTGTCGGTCCAGTCCTCACAGAGACGGAGCTTCGCCCAGTAAGACCAAATTCAGGAAAGGGTATATCATTTGCATTATTTCGGGGTATTTGGCATTATTTAGCCTCTAACCAGCGTGATGTGCCGCTCCCGTTCAGGGTGCGCTGCCAGAGACTGTACCGACCCAGGTCAGCTGGCAGTCGGCCCGTGGCCGGGCGGCGGTGGCGTGTCAGTGCCGCCCTGTTTGCCAAGGCCAGCACGCCGAGTGCGTACAGTCTCTGGCGACGCGCCCCGAACGGGAGCGGCGCATCACGCTGGTTAGACGCTAAATAATGCAAATACCCGGAAACTCATGACAATTTGTAGCCTTTCCTGGGCTTGGTCTCTACTGGGCCTCGCTGTACATCTATGTGGAGGACTGGGCCAACCATCTGAACTAGAAATCAACCATTTCAAAGCAAGATTCGCACACAATTTGTCAAAACACAGTTCCGTAGACGGGGGTCGGCGGCGGCCGGCGCTGCAAGGGCGGGCTGCGGTGGTCGGTCGGGCGTTCACAGGAGCGGGGGCGGGGTGTACAAGTCACTACTGCTGGTGATTGCTTATATGAACTGTATGAGGTGCAGCTATCAGTCGGAGGGTTTTCTGCAAGCTGTAACGAGTTTGCGCATATACCATTTGCCAGCCTCTTGGCCCTAACGGAAGCGGTAGCATCGGTCATCCGAAAAGCTCCGAGATTTTGCACTCGAAATAGCATTTGCACAAAAGTCCTCGCCATTTTGATTTTAATTTGAGATCCTCATGAGTTAAGCTTTCGAATGGCATGACTAATCGTCTGAGCCCTTCGGCACCTTCCAACGAACCGTGAGGGAGTGAGAGCCAGCTAACTGGTTGTAATGTCCAATACGTAAGGTTTATATTCACTTGGATGTTTGTGTTTGGTTGTCGTTCCGTGCCAGGGTAGTAGGATCTCTCGTCATGCATAGTGCAGCTTTCCGTTTGGTTTTATGAGCTCTCTTCCATGGGTGCCTCATGCCTCATGGCTTCGGAAGGCGGTCCACTTTCCACTCAGATTCTATCGTTATCATATGGTGCATTCAACCTGTGTTGTCGCCCCACCGCAGCAGCGCGAACGTGGCTGCGTCCGGACGCGACGAAGCCTGACTTGTTCCCGAGGCAGGGCCACCCGTGTCTTGATGTCACACATGTCGCACACGTAAGAGTACAGTGATCGCCAGCCGACCTTGCACGTTTCCCTCTCCTGAGTGACATCCTAAACGGGGCACCGTTCGGGACCGGGCCCAGGGGAGGTGGCCAGAGTGAACAGAAACAACTGACAGATGGTCTACACAGCTGCAGCAATCCGTGCCTCCGTGAAATTATGGGGGGGGGGGACGTCAGAGAAGGTCAACACACTTAGCATGACTCAAGCTCTTTGCAAACAGAGTGGTCACACCGTGGAATGAACTCACAGAAGAAGTTCTATCTGCCGAGTCAACCCACTTGTTCAAAAACAGACTTGACCAACACTGGGCCCAAAAGTATCCCATCACTCATGAAGAAGTGAGCACTGGATAGACCCTGTCTACATCCAGCTCACCAAACCTAAACCTATACCTGATTTTCTCCCATGCTACGAAGACACTGCAGGATGTTAACCTATCGATATTTTTGAGGATTCTGGTGGTGCTCGTGGTTTATTTTAATAAGTACTTGAAGATGTGTGCTGTTTTTTAGCATAAATGTTAAAGTTTTTGTGATGTCAGTGAACGGATCCGTCGTTTTTCACCTCAGGCAGAGACCTGCAAGGATAACCCAGATCGCCTCTCCTTTTAGCCGATTAAGTGCAGTGAAACTGGCAAAGGAACACGCTGATATTTCACATACCCTCTCGTTTCGTCCAAATGTTTTGCTATAACGACGTGTAACGATGTTTTTGTTTTGCTGCAAAATAATTTAGCTATCGTCCCCCAGCAAGACTAACCAATCCAGGACGCGAGGAATCATGACGTTTATGTGCACGTGTATCCTCCATAATCGTGACGATTTTATTTCTGATGATTTATATAGAAGCCCAGGAATAAATGCTCACAACGCATATTCATAATTCATGCTGATGTCGTTTCTCTGGTTGTACTCAACGTATTTGGTGCACCCTAAACGTCTCGATTATCAATCATCGTTGTCAGGACGCGAGCATCATTGCTACATTGTTAACGATAGTTGATGCTGACCATCATCTTAGCAGTCCGAGTAACGACACAACTACCTCTCCATGGCTAACAAACTTAACATGATGTTGACGCCTTGTGCCTAGAGTCGATGCCGCCCGGAAAAATCCCCACCATTCACATTCATCACATTCTTCAATCGTCTCTCATCACACTTAACATGTGCATCAATTCTGGCGGCATGAGGTTACTGACCGATAACCGGCATATGATTGCGACTCGATCCTGCAGTGTCAAGGTCTTGTCAGTTGCTTTTGCTCTGGTGTGGATCTCGGTGCGTTGTTATTCATCTTCCTCAGCTGCCCGGTGTTTTAGTTGTTTGTGGGGTGTAGTACGGAGCTCTACTCAACATTTTAAACCACGACTGTATTTTATTTTTATAACGTGGTGCTGTGAGTGATGAGTCTGGGCATTTTCTGTTTATTACACAATCTTTTCCCAATGAATATCCATCCATCCATCCATCCAAACTATGATCCTCACCGACCAAGTCGACGTCGTCAGCCAACTAACCCATTCCTATTTATTCCTATCATATTCCGATTCATGTTATGTTCTTAGACATGCATCAGTGTTCCCGCACGCTCATAAACTGACTGCTTTTCTTTCCAGCTCGACCTGGAAGAAATAGTACAGTGCTGCAGCGTTTGGCGACCGGCGAACGAAGGCACCGCACGGACTGATCAGTGCTGCCCTCCGGCGGACCGCCGCGCACCTCAGCTTCGCCCGCCGCCGCCAGATGTCAGGCGGCGCGCAACTAACCGGCGTCGCGCGGCGTGCAGTCAGTGTTTTGTAATCGTGATACGTTGACTTTGCAATGACATTGGCGGCGTCGACCGCTCAGCTTAGCGGTGCGCGCCGTAGCCGGCGGCCTGTGCGCGCAGCCGGACCGAGCGAGGGCGCCAGAATCGGCGCGGTGCGCTAAATTCGTCGCTCACGACCGGACAACCAGCCGAGTGTTTTGTACTTTGGCGGGCGGGCAGGGGAGGGCTTTTCACTGTTGTTACTGCGGTTGGTTTGTGGGTGAGTGTGTGCGGGGGTGAGAGTGCCGGTCTGTCGGCGCGACTTTGAGACACGTTGTAACACGCATTATCCGTTCGGTGGCGTCGATTTGGTGTCATGCTCTCATGGTCTTCTCACTCCACGAGTTCGCGCTTCGCGTGCTATCAACGAAATAATGCGAGTCGTGCGCGGCTGCGAGCGCTTGCATTCACCGACTAGAAAAATCGTCTGGAATTTGCAAATTAGCCTTACATCCGTGACCTTCATGACTGAGGAATTCCTTTCCCAGCCTAGACTGGCCAACCTACCAAGCCACTTCACAACAACTGGGGTTTCATTTTGCACTGCGATGGGTTGTGTCATGGTGCTCACTCGACGCGCGGCGTCGCGGCTCTCGGTGACATGTGGCCTCTTGTGCGTGTGCGTGTGACTTGCGCGACGTCTCGCCTCGTGCGTGTCAGGCGTGTCAGAGTGTCGAGCGCGTGTGGAGTGTTTTTACAGTGGACTTGTGCGCGAGGCGACCGCCCGCCCGCCCAACGAACGACAGGTTTGTTTTATTGTCTCTGATTGATTTCTGTGCGGGCCGTCAGCCGGCTCGTGCCGGGTCGGGCGGGGATCCTCCGGCCCTGACGCTCCACTGGCGTTCTCATACCCACGGCCTCGTCCGCCAGCTGCCGGCTAATAACTAACGCTGCCCTGCGGCTGGGGCCTGCGCGCGTCGCCGACAGGTGGCAGCGGGGTCGCGCCGACAGGTGGCAGCAGGGTGGCGCCGACAGGTGGCGTCCGTGTTGTGTCTGCGTTGAGGCGGCCGGGGCGGACTGTACTGCGAGTGGACGGTGGTGCGAGACGGTGGTCCCAGTCCAGAGGTCTGCTAGCTGCTGACTCCCAACGTGGAATGTGTCAAAGACCGTACCTACTGATATATGTTCATTTTGTAAACTGTAGAGTGAACATTGTGTTCATACCAATCCACAATACATGTAACACATCCAGGTGTGGGCTTGTTAAAGTGGCGGAAGCCGTGGAAGGGGAGCAATGTCGGCCGAAGAAAGGCACGAGCAAGGCGAGACATGGTACATTTATCAATACAATAGTCGTTTAATTACACCCACACTGTAAGCATTCGCACATTTGGCACATCAACATTCCGAATTATGACCTTTTCGCACGCCCATGCGATAAATTCATACCGAACGTGGTACAAACGGTGTATAGGTACTCTAGAGATTGCCACTAGAGTGTCTCCAAAAAATGTTTTGTGCAAGCTTGCCAATGGGAGGCGCCGTTCAAAAGCTTAGAAATCCTACCGCAAGATGTCACTCAGTCGGGTTCGGGGCCGATTGTGCGACGGCTATTCCAGCGTTGTATCGTAGTCTTTTCTTTTGGCCCTGGTGACGCTTCGTATTCATGCCGATCGGCATGGCAATTTCTCAGGTCACCGTTTTCGAGCCAGCAAACGTCTGATTGGTGAAATGTTCTAGAGGTCGCTAATCTCTTTTATAAGGTCTGAGTTTCTAGCGTGGGCAAATTAAGCCATTTGACCTTCTCTGGGCCCTGGTGTGCTTCTTTGGTCTGATTGGTATGAAGGGATAGGCACCGTTTCCGACCTGCGTGCGTTGGATTGGTGAAGGTCCCGAGTTTCACTATCTTGAAAGGTTTAAGTTCAGCGTGGCAGTAGCGTTTTTTGACTGTTCTGCTTGGGCCCTGGTGGGCCTTCTTTGGGCCCGAATTTGGTTTGCTCAGTAGCAGGATAGCTCGAGCACCGCTTTCCGACCACCGTCGCGTCGATTGGGTGAAGGTAATGTTTCAGCGTGGCAGTGAGCGTTTTCGGATCTTTCTATTGGTGGGCGCTCATCGGCAGTTGAAAGGCTAGACGGCATCCCTACCAAGAAAAGATATCTGTATTTTGAATGGTTGGGGGAAAGAATGTAAGTCTCTAAACTTATGTAGGTTGCAGAGTCTGAGACGTGGGTTCAGTGAACGGTTGGCAATGCAAATCTATATACCCCCGCACACGTTATCGGCCCGAAGCGACAGTGCGCAGCCGCCTGGTGGTAAAAAACGCGGCCACCTCCCGACGCGATGTTCTTCTCTAGGCCAATAGACTTCGAGTATGTTCAAAATTGCATTGGCGATTCGGCTATTGGAGATTTCGCTCCTCCACTTCGCGCGCCTCCAAAGAGTTGTTGGACCCATACCCAAAATGTCCAACAATGAAGTCGTCGTTCAGTCCTCCGCATGGACTCATTTGAAAGCTCTTGTCTAGTAGAATTAACTTTTGTTAACAGTCGAAATACTTTAAATTCGACAGATTTCGTTCTAAGAGTCATAAACATATACCAAAACTAAGACTTCAATAGAGCTCTATTGCAGGCTTTTTTTAGTACCTATATGCTTATGACACTTAAAACGAAAACGATCGCATTTCGACTGTATTAAAGTATATTCTACTCGACATGCGCTTTCAAATGAGCACATGCGAGATCTGTACGACGACTTTGATTTTTGACCTTTTAAAAAGGGGTCTCAACAACTTTTGGAGGCCCGGGGGACCGAAACTTAAAAGATTGTAATGCAATTTTGCATACTTGTTATTGGCCTAGAGAAGAACGGCATGCCAATTGGCAAGCTTGCACCGATAAAAAGGTATTTCTGGAACACCATAATGGTCACCACTGTAATCTGTGGCCGTATTTCCGATACGGGGCCCCGCTCTCTCAGCGTCACGTGACGTCACGTGGCCTCACGTGAAGCAATGGTGGCCCTGCACCCAACACTCCTTATTAGGTAAAGTTCGGTGCCGAACCGACCAACACTTGTCATCGCGCTATCTAAGCTACGTTTTAGGTTATCTTGAGTGCGATCAGGTCCAATAACTCGCTCGATATAGAGCGTCACTCGCCACTGATAATAGGTACACTCGCTCGCGGTAACCTCGCCTCCCAGACAAACGACTGCACTGCTCTGATCTTTCGCGGGATGGAATGCAATTTAGGCTAGCCGCTAGAGCTAACAACGTTGATTTGACTGAATATCATTGGAACAACGACGACACTTTATTGGAGAAGGCAGAAATTGGATGGGTCCATTTTTTATTAGTCCTCGCGGTATAAACATGTATTTTTTATTTATATTTCTCTATTTTCATATTTTGACATTTTGTGACCCTACTAACACTTGTCCGGAGTCCAGGGCATATTTTAACATATTGACTGCGTCCCGATTCGGGACGCAGCCCCCATCCGTCGGGACGC
>VOPJ01014271.1:0-26617 GCA_014673585.1 Semibalanus balanoides
TCGTTCTGTCGTTCCCTCTCAGCCATACTCAGCGTTTTGATTGCTGCATTCTCTTGGCAAATGATTCGTAATTTCTTCATTTAGCTTTTGTATGAGAAACGACTTTTCTACAACAGCCCAGCCCATGCGTTGAGACGCAAGGACCCGCAACACATTGGCAACGTATACGCTACGCAGTACATAATACTCATTACGCATATACACATTGTGCATGGCATAAATAACCGCATGCAAGCGGCGGTAATGACAGTCACATGGTCATCAACGGATGGACGCGTCGGTAAGGTAGCATTGGGACGGCATGTTTCAATGCTGCAACACCACTGATGAGATAACATGTATCAACCTGAAACTGAAACCAGACACTTCACTTTTTTACAAACATATATGTTTTTCACATAATGTTCACAAAACTACGTTTTTTTAACAAACATAGTTGTTTTTCACATAATGTTCACAAAACACAACACAAAACTATCAAACAAAAGCACACCATCACAATTTTTGCGTTCATTGTTTTAAATTGGCGGCCCGTCGGCCAGAATCGGGACTGCCGCAGTTAATCGTGGGCAATTTGCCGTCACGGCTTCCGGCGAGGCCTGACCGCCCGGCCGGGTAAAAGCTTGAAATATTACCCCGCGCTAGAGACCTCTGAAGTGACATCTAGTGACCTCTGAAGAGAGTCACTTGTTCAGCGTCTTCCGCTTGTTACTTGACTTGGAGACGCTGGGTACGCAGACGAGGCGGATATGGTGCTGCCGCACGCGATAGTACAGGGTAGCGATTGTACGGGTGAGGGTGATACTGTGGGTATCGATCCCGTAACATGGTGTTCCTCTGTCCATGACTAACTAGGTGAACCCGTCTCTTACGCCCCACAAAGCAACTCACGACTGCCGAACATATTTTTGCCTGCAGAGCTAAGTTGGTTCTAGAACCACTGTTGGCCCGAATGGCTCGCTCTGTTGTAAGTGCTATATGTAGGGCTGCTTTGGATGGCATTTTGAGCGCTCCACTCACATAATTCTTTTTCTGGATGAGGCAGTAGTTTTCGGTCAGGTCAACAGGAGGTGTGGTGGTCGTCAGCGCAGCGACACACTTCTCGCAAGAAATGATCTGAGCGGCCTTTCGGACCGACCAGCCGGCGATGTAGCACACTGCGTTTCGGATGAGGGGAGTTAAGGTGGTAGTTTCGTCCATTTTCTCCAGAAGTACAGTGGCTCGTCATCTGGAATATCTGTTAGGTCGGCAGGAACGACTGTCTCAGGGTCTTCATGACCTACAGAAACAATGCAGGTTGGATCAAGCACCGTTACATTTCCGTTAGTACCCACTTTCACACCAGTTCGCCGGATCAGCTGTCGCCATATCTTCGAGAACTGGAGAGCCGTTGGACTGTTGTTCCAGCCGCCCAGTCGCCGCACGCTCCCGAACAATAATTCGAGGTGGTCCTGTGAAAACTTGTACGTGAGCACGTAACGCTGCGCAGACAGGAGCTCTGGCAGTAGCCGGATCAGACTGAGGGCGGTGACAACTATTCCCACTACACTCAGCCAGCGTCTGGAGGAACGAATGCTATTTCCCGCTGCATTGGTCAGTGACATCATATATGTGATGCCTTCATGCAGTTTAGATGTTATCTCTTCTTTGTTGTCTGTTGAAATTGGTGCTTTGTAGCCCCTCGCGATTGGATTCCTGCTGTTCAAGATGTCGAAGAGGTTGTTTACGACCAGCAGGAACCGCACAGTAGGCATGGCGTCCTCGAAGCCCTCGTAGCTCAGGTCATGCAGAACCTCGATGGCCTTTGCTGTTGACCTGTGAATGCATTCTTGAATTAGCTAATACGATAAGACCGTAAAATCTTGTAATCAATGGCAGGCAATCGAATGACATCGTTTCAACAAGGCAATCGAATGGCATATATAACTTAGTTTGACCCCTCAAAATCTTTCCAACGAACGGTGCACTAAGATCATTACCTTTGAAAGGTCATCCAAGGTCATCGACCTCTGATGACCTCTGATAACGTTTGTGTTGCCTCTCTAGCGTACAATATTGCCTTATTTGGGTATTTTTACACCCTGATTTCTAATTTGACATTAATTTCACACGAAGATGGATTAAAGTGAGGTCATAATATATTACATGTCAATCAAGGTCAATTGCTCATATGACCTCGATATTACTTTCACCTTTGGCAAGGAATAAAGGTCAACTGGGACCTGAAATGTATCAAAACGCATTTTACAGACCACAAGAGACGTCTTGGTCCTAAGCGGACGGCTCTAAGTTGATAAGACGTCATACAATCGGTAGATACACAATTTGGTGATTCTTGAAGTACTGGCCTTACCATAACGTCACCAAATAAAACAAGGCTTAATCGGGTATCATTTTCCTTTAGTCTCACGCCCCTCTCGTTTTTTAAGCAAATTCTAGTTCAATAGGGTCGTAATCGGCAGGGGCTGTATCACTCCCTTGCCTACAGAGAGACAGCTAAAGTTTTGACCTGCCTGATCATGATAAGATCAGTATGTTAATGTAAATAATCCTGCTGAGGGTTTGTGCCGCAGTGGAACCACACGCATTTTGCAAGTTGGTCGAAGTTATATGGTTTCCCAGGTTGAGTCGATTGGCCCAGCGGCACGACCATCCTGTTCCTGGAGTTCATGCAGCATGGGAGAATGTACTTCCAGCAGACTTGCTCCGTCAGTGGACTTCACAACTTGGTAGTATTGCAGCATGTTTCGAAATCAGTTTCAAACATGTGGCAAAGCGTCGAACATGAGAAACATCTCCTTCCCGTGTTCGGGTCCCTTAAAAACGTCTGGAATCGTTGTTGAGTCGTGGTGCCTGAACGAACCCCACCAAAAGGCCGCACATCCCTACGTTCGTGCCATGACCGTCCATGACTACAGTGAGGACAGAAATGTGCCGGTCAGCCAACAAAGTCAGGGCGTGAAGCAGCAGCTGCTTTTGCCCTTCAGCTTGCAGGCCTTTTGTCAGGAAGTCAACGCGAAAGGTGCCTTCCACGTGACCGTCTGACCCACCAACATAAGACCCAGTGCTTCCTTGGCTTCTCTTTTTCTCTCCTCACCGTCGACCCAGGGACCCCCCCCCATTCTTCAAAGCCATCATATCTCCAGATGGACTGATCAACGTTACCGTGCTGTCTGATACCATCGCCGTCCAAAAGTCAGAGTGCATGTCCTGGTCTGTGCCGGGT
Organism: Semibalanus balanoides; assembly: GCA_014673585.1. Lineage (NCBI taxonomy): Eukaryota > Metazoa > Arthropoda > Thecostraca > Balanomorpha > Balanidae > Semibalanus > Semibalanus balanoides. The sequence continues at coordinate 3,227 of VOPJ01014271.1, forward strand.
CTTTTTTGCATCGTTCCGCGAGGGCATTGAGCATGGGCATTGAAAAGCCTGGCTTATCATGTATCGAGGCCATCCATTTTGCCAATGTTCTCTGATGAGGTAGGCAAATACCAGCATTTCTAACGTACTCGTAGGCCTTTCCGCTCTGCATGTGCAAGGTCAATGCAAAGTCCTTCTGTCCTCGGTGTACTCCTTCATCGGGCGGTTGAAAACGTCCGGCTGGAATGTCAGAATAAGCTCTAGTTTCATATGTGATTCTTTCGTTTAAGATACGCTGTTCCTTCAGCTTCTCGAAGCACTGATGCATTGAAATGCGCAATCGCGTTTCGCGCTTGTTGGCGCCTATCGTGCTTTTTTTGGTGCTCTTTAACTTTATCGACAAGAACGTCGATGCGGCCTTTTCAACACTTTGGCCCCGTCTGGCAAGGCATATTGTTGTGATCAGATGTTACGTCTGTTTGTTGCTCTCAGCATTGAACGACTGACTTCTTGGCACAGCACCTTCTAACAGGCGGACATGAACTGCCGTATTATCCTTTATCACTGCTTGGGTCAAAAATGGAAGGAGCACACCCTGTCGCTTTCGGTAGGAAGCCAAGCCGCTGGTCTTCCCAGCGCTTCCTTCCATTTCTTCCACACGGCGATATCCGTCGGGAACCGATGCAAGCTCACGCTGGGTTGTGTCTTGTAGCATCCTTCATACAGCAAGTGTTTTGGCATCTTCAAGACAACAAAACCAAAAAGTAAATACACTAAAGGTAAGAAATAAGAAAGCATCCACAACGTATGAGTTCAGCTTCATGCCATATCAATTTATCACTTTTCCCATACATGCAGCATTTGCACGTCTAAATGGGGAAAGCCAGGCATAAACATAGCAACGTGCATTATACCACACTTTTGCGAGTATGGGAGAAACAGTGTTTAAAATAATTTCAGAGGTGTGGTATAACATGTTGTCCCGCCCGTTGCTAGCTGTCCCGCCCTCCCTGCCTAAATAATATGACGTAGGTATGACGTCATAACGATGAAGTAAAAGAGCATTTATGGGTAATGCTTCCTTCCCTGATTATAGAGTGATATGTTTCCTTCAATATGCCTATGTTTCACCCACCGCTGAATACAAACTTTGCCGATACCGTCGGATTTACTTTCATGTCTAATACACTCTAAAACACAACCAACCAAGGACGTATGCACCTATTACAAGAACGTATGCACCTATATCACACTATGCATCTAATTAACAAGATGCACCTATTTTACACAGTGCACATTGCACCTATTACAGAGATGCAACTATTCAGAATGTACCCTATTTACTATTACATATGCAACCTATTGCAAAACCTGAGGAAACGTCATGCACATGTTTGGGGTCACCAAATCCATGAGTCTGTCTTTAATTTCGCAATTTTGGCCTTCGTCTCTTCGAACTTTTGGAATCCAGTAATGCCTGTCTTCTTCTTTGGTCTCTTGTTCTTAGTTTCCCCTATCTCTTCAAATGACTTCTTCATCAACGGTTTCAAAGGAATGGTCATCCTCCGCATCTTTTCTCAATACGAACTTTTAACACAGATTAATTGTTTGAGTTTGAACGTTCTGGTTCAGACCAATAAATATTGCTTTGGTCCAAGCCGCCCAAGCATGTATGAGGAAATACCTTCCTACCCTTTGGGCTGGCAATTTATAAATCTCACCTTGTTTTTTTTAATTTCGAAAGTACCTCGACCTACCGGTCCTCGGTACTTTCGATAAAAAAAAAACTCGGTGAGATCATAAATGTCCAGCCCCCGGGCAAGAGAATATATTATCCGCTTGGTACTGCTCAATTTACATAAAAGCCCTACATCTTAAGCAAAACACGTACTCTGTTTGTATGCTAACAACCAATGCGCCAAATCAACGTCAATGATTGTCTTCAACCAAATAAAATAAATCATCGGTGTCCAATTTATAGTGTTGATAATTATTTTTATATGAACCTCCTTACAAATCCTTACATATATATCTAATGCCTTACATTCAACGAGCACTTAACCAGTTAAACAGTAATCGTGTCATTGTTTTGGTGGGGTCCTTCCTGAAAAATATCAGCACAGATCTCTCCAGAAAATAAACGCCAAATATAATGAATAAGTCGTCTTTGTGAAGAGGTCGCTGACAAATGCCGCACGATATTAGACGCATATTCATACTTCAAAATTCTCCATTGAAACGCCGCGATTTCCAAGTGTAGGGCCTTCTCTATGTAATAAGATCTCTATGCCTATAAACACCTAAAGTACCTAACATAAAACCAATGCGTTAATTTAACATGGAATCCACATTAAAATGTTGCAAAGGCATGCACGCCAACAAAAAACGGATATAGTTTTTTTGTCATTTCAATCGACCCTCAATAATTATCGGTGACGCCCCTTGCGTAGTTGGTATATAGATAAACGTTTTATATTAATTACCTACGTTTTGTATATGCTACGGAAATGGTGTTCTGTGTGTTTTAAAGTGATTTTTCCCGATTTTTTACCCCAAAAAACGAAAAAGGTTTTCCGATTTTTCCTCGATTTTTTTTCTCCAAAAAAAATGTTCTTTTTCCGAAAAAAAGTATTTAAAAAAAAAAAAAAAATTCCCTCGCGCGTGGCCGAAAAACCAGAAAAAAAAATGTATTTTTTCGGAAAAATATGTATTTTAATCTCTAATGCCAAATAAGGTGAAAAGCCCAAATCCGTGGAGAAAAAAAATGGGGGTACCTTTTTGCCGGAAAAAGTTGCCCCCCCAAACCGAGGGGCTGGATCCGCCCCTGGCTGTGAGGTACATACGCTCGTGTTTTCTTTGCTCGCGGCATTGCATGAACGTATGAAGAGGATGTTCGTTTGGACCTCATGTACTGCGTTTTCCGCATTTATTTTAGGTCAGGATATGACGAACGCATGTCCGCTACACTGAACAAACTGCAGGATGGATCCGCGACTGATACTGAGGAGTGAGAACAAACATGATTTTCATTTTATCGCAGTTTTGAATACTTTCAAGTTTCAACGTTCCTGATCTGGTCCCTGCTACTAGAAGATGAAGTGCAGGAATTTGATTAAATTGTTTAAATAACTTTTAGCTTAGACATGGTCCCGAGTCTTATTCGCCCGAAGGTAGATAAATCGCATTATGTATGTACTGTAGCATCAAACGAGCTGTGAAACAAGGTATAAGGTCTGAGATGCGGATTTTGCTGAAGCCTGTCTTCCTAGCAATGGCATCAATGCTATGCATTTTTATAACATGCCACCTTCCAGCTTGTGGTGGTCTTGGCCGGGCGGCTCGGCCCGGCGGCGCCGCGGCGTGTCCGCTCTGCACTGGCGGTGTCTAGAGGTCGCAGCAGTGCCCGAGGCGCTGTGACTCGCTCGGCGCAGTGCTGTGATTGGCGGCTCGGTTGTGTGTTGTGTTCGCGAGGTGACCCGTGTCCTCGGCGTGGTTAGTGGGAGCGCTTGGCCGGCGACGCTGAAGAAACGGTCTAGGTCTTATTACCCTAAATTGATAAAATAAGCCAATTATATTAGCAAGATATCACAAAACGTAGTTAATGATTTAAAGTACATAAATGATATTCGTTGTTTGAAACAGATATTCTTATCATCAGCTTTAAGTTTATTTCGGGAGCTTTCGAAAGCACAGTACGGCTTTCTTCATCAGCCAATAACACTTATAAGTACAGTGAGAATAACAAAAACAGTCATTGAGTTTCGTTTGTTATCGCAATCGAATATTTACAAAATTCGATGATGATTGGGGTTTTATGGCGGACTGACAGCGAAGGTCACATGCCGCCCATAATACCAATGCAAAATTATACGTTCAGTACAGTCAAAACAATAAAAAATAAGCAACAACATCTATAACCAAATCAATGATATTCCTAAATATGACTATGCAAAAATACCTATCGCTATATAACCATCGCTATAGGTATTTTTGCACACGTCAGGGAGGGGGAGGTAAGAGTCTGTGTTCGTGATAATGACCTAATTACCTATTCTCCCTTTTTTTCTTCTGTAGACGGTACCTTATAATGTCGACGGGAAAATAGCAATGACGGTGTTCGGTATCATCTCACCATTGAGACTGACTTTATGATTCTGCAAACGTTTGCTGGCTGTCGGCAGCAGCGTGTGTGCGTTGTGTTTCGTTTCTCAAATCTCAGCAGCTGACCCATGACATAGGTACAGTGATGTCACAGCGCCCCCTACAGATTCAGATAGAGATTCAGATTATTTATTTATGACAAATCCATAAAGCATTGGGTTTTTGTTGTCATACACGTCAGGGAGGTACGAATCAGGGCGAGGTTCAACTGCAGTACTCAACAATCGACAGAAGACGGCCTACGCATTACCGACGCAGAACATGGCCTACGCATTGGTCTCTGAGGAGATATCTCCTCAGCTGAATCATAAAGTTTCTCGTGTTGATGTCGAACAGGAGACAGTCGTAGTCGCGCACCGTGCACGGCGCAGTTACATAAACGTCGCCGGCCTGCCTCCGTGCGTATTCTCGGTAACACACGGTGGCCGTCAGGCGCCAGCCCGCGTCTGGTGCCGGTGCTGTGTAATGCTGCCGATAGTGCGGGCAATGTCCTCCGGTCTGCCCGTGGTGGTGACTGTGTAGTGTGTACCATACACAGCCGGTGATACCTGACAAGACTCGTAGCATCAAGCCATTGCCACGGAGCACGTCGTGAATATGATCATATTTGCGACGGCCACTGATGATGACTACCGCCAACCTGCGTCTCTCACGTCTCGACTGGGGTCCTGCGTCTCCCATGTCTCGGTTGGGGTCCTGCGGCTCTCACGTCTCAGCTGAGGTCCTGCATCTCCCACGTCTCGGCTGGGTCCTGCGTCTCCCATGTCTCGGTTGGGGTCCTGCATCTCCCATGTCTCGGCTGGGGTTCTGCATCTCCCATGTCTCGGCTGGGTCCTGCGTCTCCCATGTCTCGACTGGGGTTCTGCATCTCCCATGTCTCGGCTGGGGTCCTGCGTCTCCATGTCTCGGCGGGGTCCTGCATCTCCATGTCTCGGCCTGGGGTCCTTCGTCCTCATTGTTTCGTGCCGGGGTCCTGGCGTTCCCATGTCTCGGCTGGGGTCCTGGTCTCCCATGTTCCTAGGCTGGGTGCCTGCATCTCCCATGTTCGGCTGGGGTCTGCGTCTCCATAGTCCTGGGCTGGGGTCCTGCGGTCTCCCATGTCTCGGCTGGGTTGCGTCTCCCGTGTCTAGGTGGGGTCTGCATCTCCCACTATCTCGGCTGGGGTCCTGCATCTTCCATGTCTCGGCCTGGGTCCTGCGTCTCCCATGTCTAGGCTGGGGTCCTGCGTCTCCCATGTCTCGACTGGGGTCCTGCGTCTCCCATGTCTCGGGCTGGGGTCCTGCGTCTCCCATGTCTCGGCTGGGTCCTGCATCTCCCATGTCTCGGCCGGGGTCCTGCATCTCCCATGTCTCGGCTGGGGTCCTGCATCTCCCATGTTCGGCTGGGTTCTGCGTCTCCGTGGTCTAGGCTGGGGTTCTCATCTCCCATGTCTGCTGGGGTCTGCAATCTCCCATGGTCTAGGGCTTGCGGGTCAGCGTCTCCCGTGTCTAGGCTGGGGTCCTGCGTCTCCCATGTCTCGGCTGGGGTTCTGCGTCTCCCGTGTCTAGGCTGGGGTTCTGCATCTCCCATGTATCGGCTGGGGTCCTGCGTCTCCCATGTTTCGGCCGGGGTCCTGCGTCTCCCATGTTTCGGCCGGGGTCCTGCGCCTCTCATGTCTAGGCTGGGGTCCTGCATCTCCCATGTCTCGGCTGGGTTTCTGCAATTCCCATGTCTCGGCTGGCGGTCATGGTTCTCCCATGTCTCGGCCCGGGGTCCTGCCGTTCCCATGCCTCTGCGGGGTCCTGCGTCTCCCAGATGTCTCTGTCGCCGTCCTGCGTCTCTCATGTCTCGGCTGCTGACCTGTGTAACGTCACAGCGCCTCCCTGCTGTGCACCAAGCGGTCCCAGACCGCTGAACTCTACACCCCAGACGACCGACCGGCCGTGACGCGCGCCTCAGCTGCAGTCTAAACAAACGACAGCGGGGGACACACGCACGCGCACGCACAATGTGTGTAGTGGGGACTGGAGGTGGGAAGAGAGGCCGAGAAGTACGTGCTGGGAAGGGAAGGGGAGGGGTGCAGTGTGGCATTAAACAGAGTCTGGGAGGGGTTCTGTTCCTGCGTTGTGCGCACATACATCAGCGTTGACTACAGCTTCACGGATCCGACAGGTTCAGCTGGGACTAAGGAATCCTAGGCGTGCTTAAACACCATCTAAGCTATTCATTTGCATGATATTGGGCTCCACTCCGAAATGTAGTAATACATGCATGCATACCTAAGCGTGCAAAGATGCACTTCAAGTTACATAAAGTTAATGCAGTTACAAATACAACAATGAACACAAAATGAGTCAACGTAAATATTTTGTTACGGAAAACAATCAAATAACTACATTTTACAATAGTAATTTAACCTAGGAACATTATTACTTCATGCTGCATATTTATTTCATGCAGCAGATGAATTATTTATGAAATCTAGCCCCCGAAGGTGTACTTTGACATCGAAGCAGCCTCTACGAAAACAAAGTCTTAAGAGCCGGACCAACTTCAGTGGCGGAGCTCCCGTCCGAGCTCATTGACGGTCGACCGTTTGATCTAGACAACCTTCCGAGGCTATGATTGCAACCGAGGGAAGCTCTTTCTCGGCGCAACTTGTACGGTAACTACATAGTGCGCTCGCCGTCATATACCTACCATATGAAGTAAAGGTACCGACGACGCTCCTCAAAACAAACGAAAATCGCTGAAAGCTACAAAAGCCAGCAGATTGATAGACTTTGTGGGCCCAAAGAACGGCTGCTCAGCGATGCTGGAAAATTAAATAAATATATTATATAGCAAGCATAGATATATGAGACGGGTGAATATTATATGGCACTGCAGTGAGTTAGCCTGCCAGCGACAAGCGAATAGGTAGGCAATACCATGAATACCTACCTATACAATACAATACCTATATAACGCAATACCATGAACAGCGACAGATCGTATACCGTTACGAATATCTATTTCTTATAAACGTTAAAGGGAAAAAACAAATTATATTTTTGTTTGCAACAATGTCTTAGACTTCCGTTATGGCATAACAATAATCTAAATTAAATTTAAGAATTAAATACAATCATTCCCTCATTCATTGTTGCAAGTTTTACAAATTAAAAGCAAATACATACACTTCTTTCAAAACTCGTGAGCAGTCCTTTTCCATCACTATTTGAAGCGCGCCATATCTGGCGCCGTTGTTTCGAACTTGTTCAACGCTGGACAATGTCCCTGAAACAAAACGCCGACACTAAATTAAGCACAAGAACCTACGTTGTAGGACGCTGTGAGAACGGACAGTAAGTTTTTGATGTAATTTCCATTTTGTATTATCTTTTTATTTGTGTGTGAATAAATTACTCCTTTTCATTAATACAATAGCATGGTGATATATACAACCAGTAATGAAACTACAAAAAATCCTAATCTAGCAAATAAATGAAACAATTTTCACAAATTGAGGGTCACAAGTACTGAAAGGCCGTCATATTAAACGCACATATATCTGCTAATTTGGTTACTGGTTCACTGTTCATTGAATAGCTGTTATATTTATAGATGATCTACGGGTATATGATCATAACAAGCAGAACGGAAAATATATTTATATTCCATTACGAAACAAAAAAATGCGGGAAAAGTTCACAGTTTGATGAGGACCAAAAGAACTTGCAAGCAGCTTGCAAGTAGGTACCGGTCGTTTAAAGCGTGGAACGCTTATCAACTTTAACTTGAAATATCTTTAATTAAAAATGCTTCCATGCAAAATGTGATGAATTTACAGCATATTTTGGTCTCGCTTATCGATTTCGAGTAATAACTCCATTCATGTGGGAGGTGATCATTTTCCTTTAATCCTGCACTCCCCGGTTTCATCAGCCAGTAGCGGGAGGACACGATGAAGATGTTGTTCTGTCCTTTGTCTCGGAAATCACGTGTTTCCGAGCGTCGTCATCTCCGAAGGCTAGGAGGGGGAGGGGGCAGGGGACTGGAGTACCTCCTGACCCAGATGTCAGCTCCTCAATCCCCTTGCCAGTGTCGACCCGACAGGCCCTGTTCATGGCGCGTGGGATGCCGGTTATCTGCGCAGTGTCCTGGCACGCGACCGTTTGTCAGCTGTCTGTCTGTTTGTGTGTCTGTCTGCGCGCCTCTGTCTCGGGGGTGGGTGCAGGGCTCAGCAGTGCCATGTCAACCGCCGAGTGTTCTGCTTAGTCTCAAAGATCGAGAATGGGACGTCGGCAGGCTGCCTTTCTGATGGCAGCAATAGCGGCACAGGCATGGCATTTTGATCGTGTGATACATAGCATGAGATGTTGCCAACAGTGGTGTATGAGCCATTGAGCCATGCAACTGAGCCAATTTCGGCGGCTGATTGGAATATATTTTGCTGCGCGTCTATGCGGCTAAGTTGTAATTCGTTTTAGATTGAGCTATCTGCTGTAGGGGGGAAATTCCGGGTCTGTTCCATCACTCATCCTTAAAATCGCATCCGCTTTAACATTCGCAACTTTGAGGATATTCACTTCACATGTAGAGAGATACAACTGGAACATGTCATATGTTTGAAATGAAACAGCTCTTCTGTGGAAAAATACAAATGCAGTGCACACGAAGTTCGTATTTTCATGCCTAAATATTATTAAAAAAGGCTCAATGAAGATCATCTTCAACACCTCGATATGTTTGACAGGAGATACCTAACATCTTGTGCGCAGATCCGCGAGATCCCTTTTATAACGCAGGCAATTATGTAATACTTGCGTAGATATGCAATATAGATACACATACAACATGATAAAACATGCACGCACCCAGTGTGAGTCCGGCATAGCACAAACAGTTCTTGATTCTATGTGATTGTATCATATGATGCCAGGCCAGGCACATAACCAAGGGGGAGGGGAGGGGGGCGGCCGCCCCTGTGCTCCCGAGGCCAGCGGAGCGCCGACAAGGGCCGACGAGACCGCGTAAAGCGCAGTATCATGGGCTCTTTAAGAGTTGGAAGAAGAGCCACGCTTCCGAGATCTTGAGAGAGTTTCGAGCACTTCAGAGGCCCTTTAGGGCCAGCAGGGCCCTCCAAAGACAAGAGGGCCCCTTGGACGTTCAAAAGAGCCCTGTGCAATTGCATGTCAGAGGGCCCCTACCAGACCAAAGGGCCCCTGAGCAGGCAGAGGCGCGTCCTGCGATAACGTCGAATGGGCCCCATAGGCCACGCAACAGAGGGCCCAGAGCAGGTGCGGAGAGGCCCTTGAGCATGTCGGCAGGCGACAAAAAGCAACAACCAGCGCATCCGAACCAGAAGAGCTCGCTGGCGCCTCCCGAGCCGTCGAGAAACGCCTCCATCGGGCTGCCTACGTTATCACGCGCTCCCCCCGTCCAGGCCCATCTATATGTATCGAGCGCTCTTATTCGAGTCCTCTTCCCCACGACACACGCATCAGCCACGCGCCTGGTCACGACCCACTACACACCTACTGCGCCGGGTTTCGCCTACCCAATGGCTCGAATCGGAGTGGCTCCTTGGGAAGTCAGAGGGGCCCCTGGTTAAACTGAAAGAGTTCCTGGGCCGGTCGGAAGGGCATTTGAACATGCTTGATGAGTTCCTAGCCAGTCTGGAGAAGCCCCTGGGCAGGTCGAAGGGCCCTCTGAGCATGTCGGCAGGGTGACAAAGCAGTCAGTGCAGTTCCTGGCCAGGTCGGAAGGACCTCTGAACAGGCCGAATGGCCCCTTGACACACAAGAGAAGCTTCTTGGAAGGTCAGAAAGGTCCCTGGTCAGACCGGGAGAGCCCAAAGCACGTTGAGAGATCCCAGATGAAGATGAAATACAAAGAGTCGTCTTGAAGACGAGCAATGACCTGTTCCCGAGTGTCTCTTAATCGCTAACGAATGGTATTACGCCAGCGTCGCGGTCTGGCCGGGCCGGGCCGGGTCGGCCACTTATATGTGAGAAAAATGCGGTATTTCAATGGAGGGACTCGCTCGCTCGTAAACATACCCGAAAGCTTCGACTTTAATATTTGTATTGTAGAGTAAGTCTTTTTTGTATTTAATGGGTATATATCACCCACTTCATATCATGTCTTTACCGTTTATCGGTGCATCTATATGTGTTACGTTGCTACTTTCCTGTATTAATTAATTAGGCAACGTAGTTCGCTGTAACACTTTTTACCGCACTTGTTAACGCATAATAACATTTTAAGAGGTCCGCACCATATGCCCAGTGCCCAATGCAGTTAGGTACGCAATGCGACTCATTTTTTTTTTTTTTAATTAAATTTTAGTCCGAATGTTTCTGTATGGATGGCTTTCCGATGGGCAGGACCCGACGCCTAAGCAGAGCCTGTTGCCTCTGACCTTCACCACCGATCGCGCAATTCCTGTTGGCTGGCAGAATTTAGAGACGAAAGTTTTACGTGCCCGACATATCCTGGACACGGTTCCGCCCCGCTCGCTGACGTCACCTGGCCTTGAAGTGCGACCGCTGCCACCGGGCGCAGGGCCATCCAGTCAAGGAGCAAATAGCGAAGCGCCGAAGCGACTCGAACCCAGGCCGCCACTACTGAGATAGGTCAGAAGACCAGCGCTCTCCCACTGAGCTACGGGGGCGGACATAATAATGCATATGCACTATGCAGGGCATAACACTCCAAATTTTCGCGCCGCTTCGCGGCGCAATTTATTTCAGAGTTCCAGGTCTTCAGCCTAAACACTATTCGAAGTCGGTATAGGGTATTCGAAATTGGTATCGCTGGTTTCATAGTTAATATGTCAGTTTGCTATCATCTCGTACCTGCTTGATATATATATGCTTGATACCTGCTTGATATTTATATATATATTATATATATAATATATATAATTATATATATATATATAAAATAAAAAATAATATATATATATACTGCATTCTCTCCATCCTTGTAACGTGCCTTTTCATCCTTTTTGCTTGGCCCTTTCATCCATGGGTGTAGCTTTATAATTATATGTGGCTGGTGTGAAAAGCTCCATACCAACTTGAAAGTTGGTGTGGCAAATCAACATATTGTAGGATATTGTCTCCAACATTGACCTTATCCTCAAATATTTTTATAAAAGTTGAAAAATTCCAAAATGCAAATTATTACGATATATTTCGAGCACGGCTCTTCGTCTGTCGTTAACACTAAAAACCTAGTCGCACAATTCAGAAACACAATTTCAATTTCACACAAAGAAATCACAATTTCACAATTTCTGAATTGTGCGACTAGGTTTTTAGTGTTAACGACAGACGAAGAGCCGTAATATATCGTAATATTTGCCATTTTGGTAATTTTTTCAACTTTTATAAAAATATTTGAGGATAAAGGTCAATTTGGAGACAATAATCATAATGATTTTCCTCACAACGCCTGAGCACAATTAACGATATTGTAGGATAAATGCAATTTGATACCCAAGGGTTTCGGGAGGTAATTCAAATGTGTGCATTTAAATATGTCCGTTTCACTGTAACCAATTCATTTTTTCACCAGTTTTAAAGGCGAGTCACGATCCAATTCATCGCGGTCAGATGCAAAAGAGAATTCAAACATCAATAGACTATGTGGGTCTGCTACAGTCTACACCAAACATCGACAACATTTCTACAGACTACACCCATGCTTTCAACGCTTGAGAAGGGGGCCCTTCAATGCTCTGGAAAGGAGCCCTTTTCAAGGTGCCCTTCCCCATGAATGAAATCCTGGCTATGTGCCTGTACGAGGCAAAGCAAGGGAACCCATATTTATTGCTGGAATAAATTAAACATGTTCTATAATTTTGTTCTCACACAAGAGCGCATGAATAACAACATGTATTCACGCACTGAAGCTGTTTCCGGATTGCAGGAATGCGGATTCTGAATCGGAGTTGATGTTGGAGTCGTGATTTCGGCCGGAGTCGGAGTCGGATTCGGTTAAATTTTTATGACCTCGACTTCGGCTGTCACTCATGGGCAGTGCATGGACAAAGTATTTTTAGGTTCAATTTAGTGAGTCACCGGATGCGATGATGAAAAATAATGCTACCTCGACCTTGTTTGCTTCGTTTCCCTTGACATTTAATTATTTCCAATCATGAGGTGTGTACTGTGCACCACGGCGGGCGAAGTAGAAGCTGTGTGTCGTCCAATGTCCATTCAAAATGCCACCTCAAGGAATTTAAGCAACAATCATGAAAAATATATACATTTGCAGAAAAAGGTTAAAAGTGACGCATAACCTGCTCAGGCGAGTTAAAAGTCAAACAACTACCATTGCATTTAAGTATTGCTAACTACCCCAATGGTTGGTAGGGTTGTGGTAAGACCTGACAGCTACACTGACGGATCCAGGGGTTGGCATCACGGGCAAAATGCCCCCCGGCAGGAATCCTGGGGGGGGGGCAGCATTCAACACAAGTATGCCCCCGCGCGTTCCTGCTGAAACGCCGCAAAAAACAATGGATTTAAAAGGAATACTGGGAATAAAAAAATGTGAAAAGATAACAATTTATCGTCAAATTAGCCTTAGCAGCAGAAAAAATCCTGCTATTCACAGCAAAAACTGGAAAATTTCGCGCTTGCTTCGCAGCCTCAACACAATTTTCGCGATGCTTATACAAATTAGGGAAACTGTAGAAATTGATTCCATGAAGTGTCTGCGCAAAGGTTTCTTGACGGTCATTTATTAAGCTGCTAGCCTTCGAGTCCGGAAAGGCGACGCAACGCCAGGACGCGGACATGTCACTCGGCCCGGAAGCTGCTCCAGCGGTGCCCAATGTCGACGAGAGCTATTGTGGGGGGACCAGACCACACATCTTCCCAAGTAATCCCCCACCAGGCTCCTCTCGAGATTTCACAGGGACCAATTTATTGATTCGGAAAAGGACTTTCCCTGTCCATTGTTGCTGCTCTCAACATTGGCACTATCGCCAGTTTTTTTTCTTTTTTTTCGCTGACAGTTTCGTAAGATCGTATAGGAGGCAGTTATTATTATTCTACTATTGAGTGCTGACTGCCACCGGTTCAGTTCGTGATTTACAACCCGAGGCTAAATGTTGTAATAAAAAAGCTATTTTTAATTCAATATTTTTCCTGCATACGAACGTGCAACGGGAAAATTGGGTTTACCTGAGGCCTTTGCGGCTCTAATTACGGTCTTTGGTTTTCATATGGAAATGTCGTTTTCAATTACCTAAAATTAACTTATCACGCACTTGGCCGGCGTCACATCAGAGTGGCATCGTCATAAACGAAACATTGGTCATCGTCTTCGGTTTTTGTCATACACTGAATTGACATGATTCGCATTTTTAGCTATATCCTGTTACGAGACCACCGCTATATTTCTTAGTTCTTATCTGGAAAACCCGAAAAAAACGCTTGCGAAGCTAAATAACTAAATACCTACTATAACATGGAAATCCACATTATATATGTTGCAAAGGTTTAAATACACGCAAAAAATGGGATACATTTTTGTCTTTTCAGCAGCCCCCGACTCAAGAACTATCGGGTGAAGCCCCTGCGAGTTGGTATGAGACAAGTGTTTGCATTACTTATATATGCATATGCTACGGAATATTGCGTTTTGTGTTAGTGTTTTTTTTCTCCGATTATTTTTTGCTTCAAAAAAGTGATTTTCCCCCGAAAAAAATGAAGAAAAATGTGATTTTGTTAAAAAAATGACTTTTTTAACCTCAAATACCAATAAAAGATAACCGGCCCAGATCCGAGGAGAACAAAATGGGAGTACCTTTTTGCCACAAAAAGATGCCCCCACGGAGAGAGTCTGGACCCGCCAGTGGACACTGGACAGCTCTTCTATTTTTTGGACTTCCAGAATTTTACAATAGAATGTTACGGACAGAGAATGTTTTATTTGATTTCAAGAATATTCACCTTCTGATCTATTTTTCTTCAATAATCTAAATTCAACATGTATGATTGAAACATTCATCAGACTCAATTTTTAAAATGATTTTTATTTACAATCTCCTGCTCTTACAATCTAAAAACATTTTATTGGGAAATTAAAAAAGTACATATTATTCTTCGGCAAGTATCATGATCGGTGTATTATCATTCACCTTATTTAGCGCGAAAATATCTAGTGATTTTGTTTAAATCTGTTTCAATTGCTTGAAATACCCTCGTTGAAGTTACCAAGATCTGATAGATATACCTACCTAACTTTCTTACCAAATCGAAGCGAGATCGGAATTACCTACCTTTTCTACAAATCTCATACACTAAACACGTCGTCGTAGGAGTCCACGTTATTCTGCCTAATGCATCACGGTTTTCTGAAATGTTTATTGATTGATTACATAATCAATGATTCCTATGAAAATGGTCGATAAAATTTTCATGTCATGTGCATTGAAATGTTTTGAATATCTGTATGTTGAAAATTAATGGGAAAAACATCAATCCTTTATGATGAATCGAGAACACTAAATGCAAATAGGTCACCGTCCGGGGCCAAACAAAGCTGCCGACTTCAATGAACTTATATTCAAATGCTCGTTGATTCTTCATAAAAGTTTCGTACATATTCGCGAAAGATAGAGTACAAGAAACATATAGCATACCTTCATAACAAAAAGCAATGTGTAGGGAGGCTCATTTTAGCTCGGACAGTGAATTCGGTACCGAGTACCTACTTTTATATTTACCGACAATAATAAGCTTGAAACGCTTATATGGTCTTTTATATATACTTTAACTTAAAATATCTTCAGCTAGGGACATATTTATGCAAAATGTGATTGATTTACTTAGAAGTTGAGTGCTTCTTCCCATTTCAAGTGCTAACCCCATTTTGTTTGTGGAACGGTTAATTATTTCCCTTAACCTTATTCCGTGTTAGCAGCCATAATAACGTTAACGTGCTGGGGTGGCGGCAGATTCTCCCCCCCCCCCCAGATATCTCAAGAATCACTCAGTCGATTTCGGTGTGGGATAAACACTTTTTGATTCATCATGATAGGATATTCCCTTTCGGACCCCAAAATTTATTTTGTTCGAAAATGATGGAACAGGGGGCAACAAATACATACAATTTTTTTTTAAGGTCAATGCGGCCATGTGGTTTGACCAATTTTCATACCCAAAACTTTTTGAGCTTCAATTGTTCTAGTTCATAATAAATTAAAAGGAAAAGTAACGAAATACAAAATCATATGCGTATTCAGAGGATGTAAAACGGGATGATTTTCTGATAATCAATATGCACTGTTTGTGATTGTTTGGGACGATATGAACGGCACATGTGGTTATTATTTGCTGTAATTGGTTAAGTGTAACATATTGCAAATAGGCAGATCAAGATTAACATCGTGGGAACACCATGTTCGTAACGTCTTTTATCATCTTACTTAATTGAAGTTGGACCTAATTTAACGGAGGATATCGCTCACCACTTCATGAACATACATAGTACATACCTACCTGAGTGCAACTTTGCCCCAAAATATGTAAAATCTAAGTATGTATGATGTGTATTGCAGTGACAACGTTTCTGACGCATTTATTGCACCGCAAACTACGAAGGAAGTATGCGCTGCACAACCGCATTGATATTTGATAGCACCCTCCAAGAACATGAGCCTGGCACCGCCTCTGCTGGGCTGATTTTTTCAAAATTTTGACACAACACGCGTAATTCAATTTTAGGAAAAGTCACAACGTTGCAAGACGCATAGGTTGAACGGTTTTGAAGCCGCAGGCGAAAAAACACCGGGGATGGGGCAGAATCTGCCCCCAGCATGAAATAGGAATATTTACTATATTTTCCATTAAATGAGATCCAATTTATAAATAAGAAGCTTTTGCTGCGGGTGGTTACTTCTTGTGAGTTGTGCCTGTTAATACTTAAAAGTCGGAACCGGAGTCGGAGTCGGTCGGAACTCGGAGTTACCTGGAAACCGATCAACTCCGCAGCCCATACCAGATTGTTAAAACCCAAGTCTTTGCAAGTTTTACACATACAGTTCTTTCTGTCTATATGGTATGAATTATACGCACAAAGGATAGTGCTTTGGTAAAAAATAACAAAAAATCGACACTGGTATTTGTGTCTGACATTTCCGTTTGTCCTTAAAATAGCGTACCTATCTATTGTTGAGCCTGAGCCCTGAGCCCAAGACTGTCATTTCTCACTTCTTGACTTATATTTTACTTCCACTACTTCTTTTACTATATTTACTTTGTAGCTCACGTGCGACTTATTGAGCTACTAATATACGCTTAAAGGACACTGCCTCTTGTTATAGATATTCGCAAAACAGGCTTAAACAAGGCCTAAGGACCACTTACTGATTTGATTTGCAATTAATACTCTTATCCAAAAGACGCACAAATACAAAAAAAATCATATAATTTTTACTGATAAGATCTACAAAATGTTTACGATTTATTAATCACCACTACGTTACATGGAAGCGTTTGCTCAAGTTAACTTTGTAAATACAGAGAAAGGGAGATATCAAACTTGACCAACCGTCAGCTGACGCAAGTTGAAATTGGAATGAGACGCCGATGCGCTTATAATTGTTAGGTTCCTGTTAACTGAATTAGCGCATTTGCCGCACATTTGATCGTTGCCATGGAGTCTCGAGATGCAACAAGTCTCGAAGATGAAAAAGATTTGCACTGAAAGACTAAGAAAATTCAATTCATCAAGCTGAAAATGAAAAAAGAAGCATAAATATCAATATTTTGAATTTTTGCATATTATTTTACCGTAACGTATCAAGATTGTGAGCCGAATGCAAGGGCCTACACACCTCAATACTTCATACTTCATACTTCATGGAAAGGGAAATACTTTTTTCCATTTGGTATCTCCGGAACGGAGGACCAATCATAAGGAAAAACCTCGGTCGGGAAAAAACTTTCATTAAATGCTGGGAATCAAAATCCCTTCGTAAAGGAAAAAACCTTTCTTGTGCAACTCGTACCTAACTTTCCTTCATGTATTATTTGAATTAAATCAGGCAATAAGACATGAACTATGGTCTGACATAACAAATTTGGGTTAGAATTACTTAAGCAAAAAAATTTCCATATTTCCATAGTTGCACAAGGCCGCAATTAGTTTTTTGGTACGCAGTTGAGTGGTTACTCCGTAACCTCAGTTGCTGGAATACAACCGAACTTTTGAACGCGGCGATATCGGTGCGGACTGGGCGCGAATTTCAAAAAACGGACTTCATTGCTGCTTTTACTAATTTCGGCTGTTCTTTAACATATTCAAATTTTACTTTGAGTGGACTTTAACGTTAAGTGCTATTCATGCCCATGGTCTGGCAAAGTGGGTTCGTACTCTAGTAGCTGTAAACATGTGGATATATCCGGTGTTGATACACATGCACGTAAAATTGCATACAAGTTAACTTACAACTGAGCCGATGTAAATTTACCAAGCACGTATACTGGTTATTTCGACTAGCGTTTGAGCACTATAGCAGTATGTAGATAGTGCGGCGAGTTGCCCAGCAGCTGCATTAGGCGTCTGTGTGTCTAGCGATCTGTGCGTTGCAGGGGGAGGGGGACAGGGGCGTCGGGGATTTGACGAAACGACATCGGGCGTTCATGGCGAAATGAAGAGGCAGTTCACCATTCTTATGGCTGCTTCATAAGGGATTTTTTCTTGGACTGACAAACTGGAGAATGCCTGACGCTTGGCCCTTGACTTTACGTTTGACGGACAAAACGCATACAAAAGCGATGCAAACTGTTAATATGGAAGTGACGGAACGATGAAGCACCATGTGATGCACTTCCGACGGTTTATGGCTGACCCAGAAAATGAGCAGATTAAAACGTTCCCGACACCCGACTCTGACAGCTTACCAGCATTTTAGGGCAGTAGCACGAAAGGAGATAGGCCAGAAATGAAGGAAGGTCTGCTAACGATCAAAATCAGACATTGTGAGATAAATAAACGCATCCACATTCCGAGACATCTGCTGAATGGACGCTGTCGGGTTTGTCACTATAGTGCTAACTGTTAATCAGCATGATGCAATTCTTAAACAAACTGTTACGCTCCTGAAAAACAAACGTTGGGACGCCGCATTTGATCTTATCACCATGCTTGGAAGCTGAAATCCAAAATGAGGCATACCAGCCTCATATGCTAGATAATGGATTCAACACCAAAACTATAGATTAACACGCGCCCTGGAGGGCCTATGAGAATAACACCCCCTGGAGGGGGCGGATCTCGCACCCCCTATGATCTCGAAAACCACGCAACGTAGTGACGAGCGGAAAACGTGGTTGGATAGATTGGGACAAGATCTATCGGAAGTACGTCGGTCTTTTTTAGGTCAGGTCAATGTCAAGGTCACTAGAGGTCATTAAAGGTAATATTTTCCAAATTTCCCAATTATCTCGAGAAACTATAGAAGCTAGGGCAAACGTCGTGGAGCATTCGAAAGCTCTTGCAATTTGTAGTCGACCTGGATGCCTCAAATTTGAGTTTCAGATTGAATGTTCAAAGGCACCGAGCGTCATGAGGATCAAAAAGGTTTATTTTTTTTTCAGAAATGGTTTGTTAATAACTTGTTAACTAATGACAATTAAAGCAATTCTTTTGACGCCATCATGTTTAATGTCTTGACAATGCACTTGTTATTTTTATTTTAACAGGTGAGGTCAACTTCGAAATTTGACCTCAGGTCAAGGTCAAGTGGTGACCCAAGTAGGTCATGCTGTATATTGAAAGACGAGTTTCGCCGAGACAGACACATTGGTACCACTTTCACGTCTTTATCTTCATTATGTCGAGAGTTATTGACAAATCAGTATTGGTGGTCACAAAATTGACCTGACCTTAGGTCACCGATTTTATAAATCCGAGATATAAAAATGGTAGGTATCCATAACCTAATGACATCCTATCCTGAAAGTGTGAAATGGATTGTTCGAAGACTGTGTCTGCATACGACCAAACACTTTTTGTACGTGAGGTCAACACGTGACCTGGTCTGGTGACCTGACCTGAAATGACCCGAGACCAAGCATCTAACATAATGTTGGTAGTTCATTTTCGAACAGGTATGCAAAAAAGGCAGCGCTGCGCGCCGCCGTTTTTACGCTATGGTCGAAAAACAGGAGGAGCGGGCGGATTAAGCCCCCCCCCCCATCCAGGGCGCGTGTTAAGTTAAATACAGCATACGCATATCGCATATGTGCATTCCATTGTCAGATCGCACACGAAAAACCCGACCCCTCGATTTGATAAAAATTTAGTAGGGGAATTGTTCCGATTAGCGACCCCTTAGGTTGAAGCGCCTGTGTGATTATGCTGTTCGTTGTTACGACGTGAGGAACTTGTTTAAGGAAGTGTTAACATTTTTCTTAGCCATATTGGTCTTACTTTATTCAACATTGCATATATATCGCAATTGCGATCTTGCAAGCCCTTACAAAAAACGACAAATAGGGAACTGTTTCCCAGTTTTGCGGGACCGGTGTTGACATATAGCATCCACTTTAGCAATATGGTATGCATATTGCTTATTAAGTTCTCAGCTTCTGCATTTCAACTTTTAACTGGTTAGCGAACGTTGAATGTAAGACATTTAGATATATAATGTTGAGGATTATTTTTTAATTGACCTCCTTACAAAATTACAGTTCAACGTTTTAGTGAATTTATGTAATCTTTTTTATATTCATTCTTTGGTTGTATATGTGATCATGATTCATAAAAAGTACATAAGTTCACTAAAACTTGAACTGTAATTTTGTAAGGAGGCATAAAAACTAATCCTCAACATTCTGCAATTTCACTCCTACTTTGGGGCAGAATCAAAATTCAAAAAACAGCTTGTCGGTCATAACGAAAGGAAGCCATTGGAGTCCAATTTTACGACAGCTTCCGGTTTTTTTCACTATGAAAAAAACATAATTTAAAGATATGTTTTTTCGCATAGTTCCAAAAAAAATAGCTTAAGTGTCAGCGGGTGAACCTCTGAAGACCTTACGGGTTTGAAAATAGGGAAATGTAAGTGTTCCAATCAAAGTCCGCCATAAAATACCCGACCACACCTATTACAGGAAATCGACACAAAATAACATAATATATGACAAATTTTCAGACAAAACAAATTTTGTTTTTCAAGAAGTACTGGCAAGTAGTAAAAACGCAATATTAAGTGCGTTAAACGGCGTTAAGACAAAAACAGTGTTTTCTTCAGCACACGTTGGCAGTGCACTACCATACAAATATTTCACAAGTAGAAAATGGCTGAACTTGGTAAAACGCAACATGGAGATTTTAGCATTTTGCATTCTTAAGTATGTATTCGGATGTCAATTTCTGTGGTTATGGTAGGGGTCGCAAATGGGGAAGAAAGTCGCATAATAGACATTTTCCCCTACATATGATAGTGTTCAGTGACAGAAAAGATACACACAACTTTTTAGTCCCGTGACCTCTAAGCTTCAGATTTAGAGGTCATCAAAGGTCACGACTTTTTGCGTACTTGGTATCAATCAAACGCTTATATATTCTGTGTTAATGGAGTTAGTGGAATCAAACGTTTAACAAATATTATACAGGGTTTACCATTCAGAAAACGTCGAAAAAAGTCACGTGATCTAAATATGACCTTTGACCTTGTAATGTCAAAGTCATAAAATGCATTTATTTTCATGTTTGTCTCCTTGTAAAAAAGCCAAACTTGGGACAATGAATGACCTTGACATCCTCTAAGAATGTGCAGAAAAAAGGGGCGGATACTATTCAACTTTTTGAGATACCGCCCTTTGAGTATGGAAAGGGAGCGAAATAGAGAAATGTCCTGAGGCTATTTCCATGTTGCTTGCGATAATGCGGGTTTCTCTGGTCCGATTGACGTGCAATTTAGTGGGTATCTTCCATTTGATGTGTGCATTCTGTTTCCGAGTTTTCAGATCAATATGACCTCCCATGACCTCACATGACCTTGCAATAGTATGTCACCCACAAATACGCTTTATCAATGCTAGGAACTGCTCTTAAATCACTTTATGTTATTATGATTCATTTTCACCCTCCCAATGTCAAGGTTATGTTGCACCCCTCTCCTTTACCTTTACCACCACCACCACCACCAACCCTGTGCGTAACGTTATTTATGAACGGCCCTTCTCAGTATACAAATTGTACACACTTTCTGAGCATGAGTCCGATTTTGGAGTGAAGACCGAGTGGCATTTTTTGCTAATGCCCATGCAAAGGTTCCATGCAATGTATTCGTGGAACGTTAAAAATGCTAGCCAAAAGGAGCTAGTCTTCAAGGAACGCTGATCGAAACCCCGCAACATTTTTTTTTTCATTTTCTACAAAATCATGCCTCCGGCACGCAAGTGGAATACATAACCTTGAAATTGAGAGGGATAAAATTTCTGAATAGTGAAACCCTGTAGAATATTCGATAAAGTTTTGATTCCGCTAACTTCATTAACACAGAAGATATAAACATTTGATTGATACCAAGTGCACAAAAAATCGTTACCTTTGAAGACCTCTAAATCTGACCTTAGAGGTCACCGGGACCTAAAAGTTAGTGTGCATGTTTCTTTCACTTCACACATGTGTAACCATTTTTTTTTCTTCAAAATCGGAGGGGCTCGGGTACGAAACCACTCTTCTTAGTGCGATTTGACATGGAATGCACCATATATCTTCGTGCGCGCAGATTTTATGTTCGTAAGCAAACGAAAAACGCCTGACTTCCTTCCGTTTCTCACCTTCGCCGTACGGGGCTGACAGGCCCCCTGTTGCGTATTTTGAAATGTAATGTTGAGATAAGTAAAATCCAGGGACGCAGGAAGTATGTTCAAGTTGGGGGGGGGGGCAGGATTTTAGCCTGCCAACGAGTACTCAGCAGGAAATCCTGCCTCACTTCAGAATTTTGCCCGATTTTAACTACTACTAGTCACTTTTGGTTGTAGGTATTACCTTTTTACGCCACAAACTCGTCCCCTACAGGTGTTTTGATACCTTAATTTGACTGTCTGACAATAGACTCGGCTATCATACTGCTTCACCGGATTTTTTAAATTTATGATGACAAATTAGAAATTTCAGATTTTTTCCCATATTTTCCGAAATTCTCAGATGCTAAAACATGAATTAATATCTATCATAGAAACATGTCAGATAACGAAATATGACGAAACTTAAACGAGATTTGACGTGTGCAAAATTTGAAATTGATACCATTTAAACTGACTGACAATTATGACCTTTCAAAGACCCAAATCGACCACTTTCGACGGCATTACCTACCGTGGATATAAAATGCATTTGCGTTTTTGCTTTATACTTTGAGTTATTTGAAACTAATGTCGCTTTAACTTTAATCACGCTCTAGACGCAAAAAATGGACAATACGCATGTAGTACAACGCCTAATGACCGTAATCAGCAGTTTGACCTCACGTGACCTCGGATGACTTTGACCTGATTTGAGATCATCCATCATCTGAGCCCTAGCGTGATACTTATACAAGTCTAAGAATGATACTTACAAGTGTTGGGTACATGAATCATAGGTACCGATTTTTGGGACTGCTTATGCGTTTAACCCGCGCCGTGCCGGTGCTCGACGCCACCTTCGCCGTGCCGGGGGAAGGGAACACCATTCAAAAGCTCGTCAAAAAGTATTTGGAAACTATTGCGGTCATTTCTTTAACATGTAAATATTGAGGTCAACAGAGGTCATCAAAGGTCAGATTTTCCACTTTCAGGGCTTTGCTTCAGAATCCCCCAAATATATCGCGAACTATGATAGCTCTAGGAACAAACAGCAAGCGATTGAAGGCTCTTGAAAAATGTAATCGCCAACGAATCCTCCAATTTTATTTCAGGTCAATGGTTTAGGCTCCTGAGACCACAAAGATCAAAAGGTTATTTTTGTAAAATCAGTTTTTTCACTGGTATCTTTTTACCTAATAAAGATAAGGCTATAATTTTGACGCCATCGTGTTGGTCGGCTCAACAAAGCGCTTCAAATCGTATTCACGATGACCAGGTTAGGTCAACTTAGAAATTTGACCTCAGGTCAAGGTCCAGTGGTAACCCAAATAGGTCATGTTGCAAATTGGGACACGTGTTTCGTCGAGACACGTCTCCCATATACCGATTTGTTGACTTGTACACATTGGTGGCGGTTTCACTTCTTTTACTGGATTTTATCAAGAGTTAATGACAAACATTG
>VOPJ01014271.1:28153-52700 GCA_014673585.1 Semibalanus balanoides
GCCGCGTCACCCGCCCCTGTGTCGTCTGCCAGAGGTGCGGCGTCACCCGCCCCTGTGTCGTCCGGAGGAGCCGCGTCACCCGCCCACGCCGCAAGTTCACGGACTGTTACACAGCTTCTGCTCAATGTCCCTCATAGAGCTGTCAGGCAGCCAATTTCTGCAGTCCCTTTTTGGGAAATGTTAGAAGCTATCAGACCGATATGTTTGAATCAGATTGCATCAAACTTTCGTTTTTTTCGTGTTCAAAGTCCGAGTTTTCTCATTGCCAACATAGCCAATGATTGTCACACTTATCCGCCTTTGTTAACCGGTTATATGTTCGCCGGCATGGGCGTAGGAGCCGGGGGCAGAGCTGCCCCCCATCATTTTCGGATTTTAACATTACGCCTATGGATGTTGCATGGAAAGAATCGACATCCAAACGCCTTTTTGCCCTCCCCCCAACTTCAAATGAGTTCCTACGCCTGTTTTCGCCGGGTATATATCGTATGCCTCTGGCATATATTTTTAAGTCTATTAAATTCCCTGTAGATTTGCCAGCTTTCTGCACTTATTGTCAGTCAACCTTGGTTAGTTCTTTTAAGTAAAGACCATACGAATAATCAAACCCAAAAGCCAAACAGCAGACAGAAGGTTCAACATTATTGTTACAGAGTAGTTGCCGAATGTTACCTACGTGTGTAAAAGCCGGGAATGACGGAGGTGAACATTTGTTAGTCGGCATAAACAACAGAATCTCTATCATATAATACAATCCGTTTTCACGAATGATTTTTTTTTACCCGGTAGTACACGGTAGTACCTGATAATATTTCGTGCGTTTTGGGTATCTGAGTCTAGGAACACGGCTTTTCCAGATATGTTTGGTATCAATTGAAACTTTATGAATTCATATACAATTATCTGTTCTTACTATGCAAAATTTCCCTTTGGTTTTCTTTGTATAATAAAATTAATAAACAAATATTACTGGGTACTACCGGGTACCTACTACCGGATACTACCGAGTACTACCAGGTAAAAATAAATCCTTCGTGAAAACGGCTATTATTGCATTTGAAGTGTCAGCAAAAATAACTTATTTCCAAATGGATCATGGTTAGGTCACTGCAACTTCCCAGTTGCGACGTTCTCATTTCCCTTCAGTCTTAATCTAGCTTAGAAAGTTGAGAAAATCCGACAAGTGTGGAAAGGTTTAACGTGAGCACCCAGGTAGCTGTATCACCATAATACGTTCGGGACAAGGATAACCTCATGTTTTGAACTGGAGCGGACACTGCTCAGCGCTTCCAGCGTACCGACCGATGGAAACTCTCGGCGTTGATAAGTCCGTTTCTAAGTCACCACAGCTCACGTGCACTCAAAACCACAGTTATGTTCTCAATCATTTGATCTCAAATGACTTGTCACTGCTGTACGCAATGGTTTTGGCGACTGACACTATTTGCTGTGATTCCCTTCCCATGCCGTGAAAACTGAGGAACGTCTTCCTCCTAACCCACGCCGTGCCTGTACTCGGCAAGCCCACCTTTACCGTGCCAGAGGAAGCTACCTGACTCAAACCCGGATCTTATGAGACGTAGAAAATAACCGAATAAACTGTTCGAAGGCTCGTTGAAAATCATTTGAAAACTATTTTCACATTTTTTTTCTCAGGTCAAGATTTTGGTCACCAGAGGTCATCAAAGGTCAGATTCTCCCATTTTAGGAATTCAATTACAAACAAAGATTACGGGAACTATGTTAGCTAGGAACAAATGGGAAAAAATCGAAAGCAATTGAAAAGTGAAATAGTGTTATGTCTTCAGATTTTATCTCTGGTAAATAGATAAGGCTCCAGAGGTCATCAAATATTACAATTTTTTTATTTCTCAAAACAGTTTTGCACACATAGCTTTTTACCTTATAAAGATAATGCAATAATTTTGACGCCATCGTGTTTTGCTCGCCAAGGCGCTTTGCATTAAATAATGTTTGACTCGGTAAGATTAGCATAACAATTTATGTTAAAGGAGTGTGCCACTTCACATTGGTCATGTTGGAGTTGTGTGACACTAGTCTGTAGAAACATATTTCTGAAGTTTAGCCATGTGCTCATTTCCCCGAATCACTTTAGTTAGCTGAGATATTCCAAAGTCGCCAATCACATTCGCAGAAATTATATTATCAATAGTCGCCAGAGACCTTCGCACTAGAAGCAATTGCTCTTAAATACCAACGCTAGCATGAATTGTTACTCTGGGCCAGTGCAGCCAGTATAGGTAACATTTCGCTACTCTGTTTAGTGGATGATTCGTTTTTGAGTTTTAAAACAAAACAATGCAAAACAGAAAATAAGTATAAAAATTCAACTAAAGGGGCTCCAGACGTGAATTTTAGTTCAACATAATCAAAGCAGTGCTTCTTACCTAATCTAAAAAATATTTGACATTTCAAAAGAGTAGGCACACTCCCTTAAGGTCAATCAAGTGGCGACCCAAGAATAAGGTAATTCTGCTATCAGGAAGTGTCCTCGACGAGACATACATTGTACTGGTTCACTATTTCATGATCTAGCTTGGGAGAGTTATTGACAAAAGGGTATTGATGACCTCGGCTGACCCTGCACAGGTCACTGAACAAAATTTGCACCTGGATAATCAATAATGGCCTATGATAACATGATCCAAAAGCACAAAGACTGCTATCTCGCGTATCCTCGGAAAAAGAAGCATTTTAACATTTCCCCATTAAAATTGTAATGTGGAGTTCGCGAAATAGACCAGTCCTTGGGTCACCGATAAACAAAATACGAGGAAAATTAACATGGTAGGTACCTAGCCGCCCGTAGCTCAGTGGAGAGCGTTGGTCTCTACCTATCTCAGTAGTGGCAGCCTGGGTCGAGCGCTACGGCGCTCGCTATTTGCTCGCTGACTGGATGGCCTGCGGTCCGTGGCCGGTCGCACTCAAGGCCAGGTGACGTCACGAGCGGGGCGGACCGTGTCCAGGTATGTCGGGCACGTAAAAAACTTCGGTCTCTTAAATTCTCCGGCCAACAGGAATTGCGCATCGGGTGGAGGTCAGGACCAGCGCAACAGGCTTCTGCTTTACGCGGTCCTACCTCGGAAAGCCATCCATTACAAGAACATTGGACTAAAATTTATAAAAAAAAAAAAACGAGCATTATTGAATTTCTTAAAGTTCGAAACCAAACAGCCAAAACTATGACTGTGGTACGACGCAAACTTTTGGAGGGGGGTCACGTTACCTGGTCTGGTGACCTGACCTGAATTAACCCAATATCAATAATTCAACGCAGTGTGGGTAAGCTCATGAATCAACAGCTGTGCCAGAAACAGCGGTGCTACGCGCCTCCGTTTTCTGCTACTCTCAAAAAGAAGAATACAAAGTATAAGGTAGGCGTCTAAACGGGGCCGTCGGCAAGCATGCCGCAAGTTAATATTAATTATTCCGCCTGATTGTAGTCCACAGATGTGTTATGTTCTGAGCCGTGTACGGGAGTCGTCATGTGTCGAGTGGAGTGGAGAACCATCAGAGCTTTTGAGTTGTTGGATATTTAACCAAGATGGTCTGCACTCCGCATAGTGGCATTTCATCATACAGGTGGCCTATCTCTAGAAGTGCAATTTTTTATTTGCTCATTTAGGGCATGAACAATTGAGTATCATAGGTAAAATTGGTATCAGATGGTCAAGGACAACAGTGGATATTTTGGGGTATTTGATTAGATAAAACTTCGCCTGTCGCATACGAACATGCTATTGAACACTTTCCTATCAAATGTAAAATTTGGCTTTCATGGCAAAATGGATGTGTCGTCGAAAAGAATGTGTCCAAGATTGACACATTCGCACGTGAATTAAGAGCTAGTGGCACGTGCATAACGTATGTGTATTCTGGTAAGACAATTTTGCGGCAAAATCAGCATTCGCAAAGCAGCATCCGTCAATCCAACTATTGCGATGGCTGCGTTCTCTCCTCACCGAGCTCAGCGTAAAAGGCGATCGAATCATCAGTCGCCTCACTGCCCAGTGCTCACCCATGACCCGCCAAGAGTCCTGATCTCTCACCCTTGACCTGCTAGTTCTGTAGTTCTGGGACGTCGCTATGGCCAACCCTTCCTAGGCCCTCTCCCTCGGCCCTCTCGGCTCTCTTTCTCTACCCTCTCTCTCTCTCTACCCTCTCTCTCTCCTTCGCTCTCGGCCTCTTCCTCTCCCTCGGCCCTCTCGGCTCTCTTTCTCTACCCTCTCTCTCTCCTTCGCTCTCGGCCTCTTCCTCTCCCTCACCCGGCTCGGCTCCTGTGGCCACGGAGTAATTAACGTACCGCCTTTCTAATTAACCATTAATTAACGTGCCACCTATCTCGTATCACATTCCTTAGCCAGCACGCACTCAGGTGCACTGCAAGACGAGCAAACAGTGGCTGTGCAGTGGTGGTACAGTGGTGGTACTGTGGCGTTACAGTGGTGTTACAGTGGTGTTACAGTGGTGTTACAGTGGTGTTTCAGTGGTGTTACAGTGGTGTTACAGTGGTGTTACAGTTGTGGTACAGTGGTGTTAAAGTTGTGTACAAGTGGTGTACAGTGGTGTTACCAGTGTGTTTATCATTGGCGGGTACAGTGGTGTACAGTGGCCGTACAGTACAACACGGTACAATCTTTCCCTCAAATACTTTGCAGCTCTGTTGGACAGGACTCTCGCATGTCTACCAATAATTCCATATTGTGTGTGATAGCGCCTCCTCAGACTGCTATCAGCCAACACAGTGGGTGAGGTGATGGCGGATGTTGACCCATAGGTACCCGTCTGATAAGGCTGACACATGTCTGCAGCCAGGAAGCAATCACCGTTTTTGTGGGAGCATCTCGAGCCCACAGGGCGAGCAATTGTCGAGTGTTGACGGTTTGACCGATGTGTTTTTTGTTCGGCGTTTTCGCAACGCAGCGCTCCGCTACGGTATTTGAGGATTATTTTTTAGTTTGTTAATTCACACCACACCCAGGACATGTTAACCATAGCGGTGGCATCATGCCCGACAAGGAACGGCAGTTCGTGATGTGTGTTGTCTACGGTAGAGCTCTACACGGCTGTACTTTTCCTCGGCCAACCCACCCCATAGCCGAGACACCACAGCCACAGCCGAAATATTGAGATCACCAGAGGTAGACTGTAGACTGTAGAGGTCTACATGGAGCGGCCATCCCCATGGCTGGCTGAAGACCACGGCTAATGGGGTGGGCCGGACATGAAAATCTCTAGATGATGGCTGTGGCTACGGCTGTGGCTGCTTAGTCTACCTGGTGATTTTGTTTTGCAACAATCTTATCAAACCAAACATGGTTAAAAGAAGTCATGGCATGTTGCCATAACAGCAGACTGAAAATAAACACATAATATTAGTTTGCAATCATCCTCACGGCTGGCCAACGGCCAGTCATTGACATTTGGGAGTGGCTGTGGCTGGCTGTGGCTGGCTGTGGCTGGCTGTGGCTGGCTGTGGCTGTGGGCTGGCTGTGCGGCTTGGCTGGCTGTGGCTGGTGTGGCTGGCTTGCTGGCTGTGGCTGGTGTGGGCTTGGCTTTGGCGCATGGGCTGGCTGTGGGCTGGCTGTGCTGGCTTGCTGCTGTGGCTGGGCGTGGCTGCGTGGGCGGGCTGTGGCTGGCTGTGGCTGGCTTGGCTGGCTGTGGCTGCGTGCTGGCTGTGTGCTGGCTTGTGGCTGGCTGTGGCTGGCTGTGCTCTTGTGCTGGCTGTGGCTGCTGTTGGCTGCTGTGGCTGCGGGCTGGCTGTGGCTGGCTGTGGCTGCGGGCGGCTGTGGCTGCTGTGGCTGGCTGTGGCTGGCTGCTGGCTGTGGCATGCTGTGGCTGCCTTGTGGCTGGGGCGGTGGGCTGTGGTCTGGCTGTGCTGGCTGTGGCTGTCTGTGCCTTGGCTGGCGGGCTGGCTGTGGCTGGCTGCTGGCTGGGCTGGCTGTGGCTGCTGTGCTGCTGTGGCTGGCTGTGGCTGCTGTGGCTGGCGTGGCTGGCTGTGGCTGGCTGTGGCTGGCTGTGCTGGTCTGTGGCTGGCTTGTTGTGGCTGTTTTGCTGCTGTTGGCTGGCTGTGGCTGTGATGCCATGGCTGTGGGGCGGCGAGGCCAAGGAAAAGTTCAGCTATGTCGAACTCTAACCAGAGGTCAAAACAGGTCAAATTTTCCCATTTTTCGAGTAAATTGAGCATTGCTTCACATAATCCAGGCTAGCTCAGTAACTCATATAGCTAGGAGCGATCCGAAAAAAGCACTGCAATGCCCTTGAAACACTCGTTTGCTCCAATGCCTCATATTTGAGATAGATTCCATAGTAAAGGCTCCAGAGGTCAGCGAAGGTCAAAATGCTCAATTTTTCTGAACAAGTTTTGTGCTGATAACTTTTTTAGTATCAAATGTAGGGCAACAATTTTCCACCATCGTGTTTCTAACATCACGGCGCATCGAATCATATATCTTGTGATTTAGCTAGGTCAAACTAAAAAAATTGACCTGACCTGACCTGAGGTCATTTCAAGTTCAAGTCAAATTTAATATCAGTCGATGGAGGACGACAAGAGAAACAGAATGGTGAAAGCTACAGCACTCTACCTCACGTAGAAGAGGACTTATTGTACAAAAACCATATGACCTTGGGGAACTTTGGATTTGACCTTAAATAGGTCACGGAAGAAAAATACAACATTCATTCTTCTGCTTAGATACAAAATAGTGATTATGATGAAAACTGGCCACATTTAGCCAGGTTTTGTTCGATTGGTGCGCATTTCGATTTTCTCCTGTAGACTTATAATGGGAGGTCACAAAATTGACATGATCTCTGGTCACCAATATACACAAAATCAGAGATACACAAACTGTAGATACTAAAGGCCTTATCACACACTTTTAGTTTCAAACTGTTTGGTTCACCACTGTGGCTTCGGCAAGATGTCAAACTTACAAAAACGTGACTTGAGGTCAGATCATTTCATGTGACCTGACAACGTGACCTTGCAAGTTAGGAAGTCAAAAAATTCAGAAAGTGTGGGTGATTGATGCCCAAACAGGTAATAAAAATTGGGCGGCGGTGGGCGGATATCCGCCCCCCCGTCGGTGCGCAGGTTAAGATAGTGCCGTATTACGCATGACATATTGCATTTCAGCTTACTGCAAGCATGGCGACCCGGCGACCAGTTCTCCTCGGACTGGTTTGTCCTCGGACTGCCACGCAGCGGCCCCGGGTTCGATTCCCTGGGTGCCGGTTCTGGGGATAGGCTCCCGGATCAAATTCCTTGCCTCCAAGTGGAGGGGGTCCCATGGGGGGGTCAAACCCCAGGCCCCTCCTCGCCACCTCCCCGGCATTCCTT
This sequence comes from Semibalanus balanoides, assembly GCA_014673585.1. Taxonomy (NCBI): domain Eukaryota; kingdom Metazoa; phylum Arthropoda; class Thecostraca; order Balanomorpha; family Balanidae; genus Semibalanus; species Semibalanus balanoides. The sequence continues at coordinate 35,520 of VOPJ01014271.1, forward strand.
TCCAGGAAATAGCATAAGGCTGACCCTGGTGACAAAACAAAATCCTCCCAGGAGGATCCAGGGGACCAAGGGGCCATGCCCCCTAAAGATCCTGAAACTATGATTCCCAAAAACTGATAAGTCAAACGGTCGGCCTTTGCAAATTAATCGTAAAAAATGATTTTGCAGGAGTCAAAATCCAGCTATCTCTCTCTCCTCGCTCCTTTGCCTGCTGGATTTGAGCAAATGCTTTGATGTTATAGCTCAGTTGATATTGGCTCTCAATTAGGCTAAACGGCCGGAACATGGAAGTAAATAGAGCACTTAGGGACATGTCCCAACATCAAAAAAGTAAAAAATTTGATATGTAAAGAACAACCCCGAATTTGATAGCACACATGAAGTCCGTTTTTTAATTCGCCCGCCAGCGACCAATATCGCCGTAAAGTTCAGTTTATATCTTCCAGCCAATTGAAGGTTGTCGATCCGCCCCACTATTTACCAAAATGTAGGCTGAAGAAAGTTCATGTAAAATGAAAGTAATTAAAAATGAAAAAAAGAAGAAGAATTTTTTTTAAAACTTTTCGAAAAGGGATTTATAGATTCCCAGCATTTGGTTTTATCGCGCGTTTTTCTTATTTGGTCTCCGGATTCACGGAGATACCAATGGAAAAGATTCTGTTCAACGTATTCCATGGCAACGACCTCAATGCGGCAGATGCGGTAATTCAAGATTAACCGGAGAACCACAATGTATAAAGCGCATCGGCGTTCATCCATTTGCAATAGCGTCAGCTGACGTTGGATCAGATTAAAGTCGAATATGCCTTCTCTGTGAATTACGATTATTGCAAGCAACCGCTTAAATGTACAAAAATTAAGAAATGGTGTTATAAATCAGTAAACGTATTTTAGAATTCATAAGTATTAATTATAGATTGTCATTTGTTATTGCCGCTTATTTTGGATAAGAGTTAAAAGGGACACTGCCTCTTTTCGATGATATAGCAAAAACAGGCTTAAACAAGGCCTCAGGAGCCACTTATGATTTTTAATTGCCATGAAACTCTTATCCAAAAAGACGCAAATAACAAAAAAAACAATCATTAAATTTTATTACTTGGTAAGAATCGAAAAAACTGTTTACGATTTATAACACACACTAACGTACATGGGAAGCGTTTGCTCAAGTTAACTGTAATCACAGAGAGGGATATCAACTGACCAACTGTCCAGCTGACGCTAATTGCAATTGGACTGGCACGCCGATGCGCTTATACAATTGTGGTTTCCTGTTAAACTGAATCACCGGCTTTCTGCGCATTTGAGTCGTTGCATGGAAACGTGAACAGACTTTTTCCATTTTGGTAAATCTCCAGAATCGGAGGAACCAATCATAAAGAAAAAACCTCGTCGGGAAAAAACTGTCATCAATGTTGGGAAAATAAAATCCCTTCGTAATAAAAGGTTAAAAAACTTTCTGTGCAAAGTTCTGAATTTTGCTCCTTCACCGTAACAAATCTTTCAAATCAGGCATAATAAGACATGAAAATGTTTTCTGACATTACAATTTTGGGTAGAATGCTATTAAGCAAAAAAATCAACTAATTTCCATAGTTGCACAAGGCTGCCAATTAATGTATTTTGGTACGTAGTGGTGGCGAACTCCGTCAACCTCATTGGCTGGAAGCAAAACTGAACTTTTGAACGGCGAATAATTGGGGACTGGGCGCGAATTAAAAAAAAAAAACGGACTTCATGGTGCTTATCAAATTCGGCTGTTCTTTTACATATCAAATTTTACTTTGAGTGGACAGTGTCCCTTTAATGACAATTAAAAATCATTAGTGGTCCTTAGGTCTTGTTTTAGCCTGTTTTTGCGATATCATCCGGAAGAGGCAGTGTCCCTTTAAGCACTCAGACACACGCAGACATACCACAATGGCAGACTGGTCACGGAACTCCTCCACCACGCAGATGGCGCTTCAGGCGTCTCGCGAATAGGTGAGCCGGTAGCCGCGTCAGGTCAGGCGGGAGCCCGTTGCAGTCCCGCGGGGCATGACTGTCAAAACGCCGCAGGCCCATGGCCGACCAGGACCGAGGCACCATCAGGTCGCGGACCTGTCGCGTTGACCACTCCACTGGTGCGTCTCCACGGTTCGTTAGTAGGGGTCGGAGGGCTCAAACCACGGGAGATGCACCATTCAAAAGCTGAGCTCACGCTGAATCCAGCGATGCATTTTTTTTTATCTGTCGAGGGCCTTTTTTCAAATCGACATTTTGTCCGAAATTGCGCTCTTTTTGTTTGGCCGTATGGTATGGCTAAAATGCACACTAATGACATGTCTACCGATTCGTCATGCTCTGCACGTCAATGTCTCACAAAATTCAAAGCCACATTATTTGCTTTAACCCTCGCACCGACGGGGGTCTGAGCCAACTTCGAACCGACGGGGGGGGCGGATAACCGCCCCCCCAGAGATCTTCCAAAAACTACGCAAACGTAGCGAGAAGCAGAAAACGGCGTGAGGTAGGCCGTGACGAGTACTAGCGAAAATACCTTAGATATTTTTTTTGATCAGGTCAATATTGAGGTCACCAGAGTTAAAAAAAGGTCAAATTGTTCCCATATTTCGAGTAAATTTGAGCACTGCTTCACATAATCCAGGTTAGCTCAGTAACTAACATAGCTAGGAGCAATCCGAAAAAAGCACTCCATTACTCTTGAAACACTCTTTCGCCATTTTGTCCTCAGATTTGAGATCGAGTCAATAGTTGAGGCTCCAGAGGTCAGCGAAGGTCAAAATGCTTAATTTTACCGAAAAAGTTTTGTGCTAATAACTTCTTAACATTTGAAGGTAGAGCGGTAATTTTGCCACCATCGTGTTTCTCACATCACGGCGCATCGAACCATATATTGTTTGATCTAAGCTGTCAACTAAAAAAAATGACCCTGACCTGACCTGAGGTCATGTCAAGGTCAAAGTCAAATTGTAATGTCTAATCGAATGGGTTGAAAGAGAAACAGAATGGTGCAACACAGTACTCTATCGTAGCTGAACATGAGTTGTATTGTACAAAACCATATGACCCTTTTGGCACATTGGGATTTGACCTTAACGAGGTCACAGAAGAAAAATACAACTTGCCATTCTTATACTTTGCTTCAGAATAGTGAATTAGGATGAAAACTGACCCACATTTAGCCAGGTTTTGTTCGATTGGTGAGCGCATTTCAATTTTCTTCCATAGACTTATAATGGGAAGGTCCTCAAAAATTTGACAATGACCTCAGGGTCCACTGATATAAAAAAATCCAAGATAATACGAACTGTAGATATCGAAGGCCTTAATCACACACAGTGAGTTTCCAAACTTTTGGCTCACCATCTGTTGGCTTCGGCAAGATGTCAAACTTACAAAAACGTGACAAAAAGTGACTTGAGGTCAGGTAATTTAATGTGACGCTGAACTGACCTTGAAAGTTAAGGAAGTCAATTTTTTAGAAAGTGTGCAGATTGGATGCCCAAACAGCTATACAAATTTGGCGGCGCCTACGCGCCGCCGTTTTTTTCCGCTAGTCCGGAAAAACCTGTGGGGGGGGGGCGGATATCCGCCCCCCGTCGGTGCGAGGGTTAATATTGCTAAATTTGCTAAATAAATTGCAAAATTTCAAAATTAGATGCTTTGATTGGTTGCACGGCTGCATCAAAGCCAAGCGCTCGCGGTGTTGGCACTAAGGTGCACTTCCGCTTGCGCCTCACGCGCAGAGTCGCCCCTCGCGACACGCGAGCTGAGCACTGCGCGCCGCCGACCCCGCTTACGGACCGGGCTCTCGGTTAGACACGGACGAACAGTGCAACGCATGTTAAAAACACTAGCTCTGTCCAATAGTCCAGCTATTCAAGGAGATCGTGACAAATTTCCAGCGACATCCGATTGCTACAAATAGGACTTTTGGACAATTGCATACACCGTATTTGTCAAACGTAGCCTATGACCGGGACTGGGCGCCGGCACAGCTCGGCCACTTCGAGTCTGTACACGATGTGACGTCCGAGGCCACAGCGCCGCCGCCGCCGGTCATGACCTGACCTTGACCGGCCAGCCGGCCGGCGGCAACCGCGCCGTGGACTCTGACGTCACGTCGCTGAGGAGCATTTTTTTCGACGTACCCCCTGACCAAAATAAAGGTGGTAAGGTGGTGGACCAAAAATACGTGCCTGCATCGGCGTACTTTACCACCACCGCGTCCAAAACAAACAACCTCATGTCGTTGGCATGACGTAGTGGTGCAGAGGGCCGAGAGCAGAACCTTGAAAAACGCTGATGCCGTTGGAAAGCGGGGATGATTTGTTGGTGCTACCCAGATCGTCAGTGAGGCTGACACTCTGGGTGTGAATTTGACGATAGGCTGAATGTGAAGATGGCCAGGAAATATCTACTCCGTGAAGTTGTAATCTAACTTACTATTTAAAGAAAGTCTGTCATTCTGTCTGCTCATCATCCAACCTTTTCCTTATACCTATCATTATTACGACATGTTATATAGTTTCGACACATTAGCATTGAATAATATCTAAGGAAACATTTTGCGGATCGCATGACAACATGTGTGAGTATTATTCTGCTCCCTTCAACTCCCAACATCAAACCGTCCTTCTGCAAATAATGATAATGTCGACTGTGTTATAAAAATAGCACGACACAACTTCCATCGACTATACCGCCGACCGCCCTCTGATGAGCGGAACTTGAACTATACGCAACCAGCGAGGCACGCGTTGCAGTTTGTGCACACCAGCACCACCTATATCAGTGCGCACACCAGCGACACCTTTAGCATGGAGAAGGGGTGTAGCAGTTAACGTAAAAAGTATAGCCGTTTGCACCGCATTGAAAAGTATTTGAAGGGACACTGCCACCTTAAAGGGAATATAGCACCTTTAACATTAGTTTTTAACTGAGATACGCCAGATTGTCGGGTGTGCTGAGAACCCCCCAAATCCGAAATTTTTCCCTCTTAACGACCTAGTTGCTGAGTTGCCAACGCCAACCGTTGGTCATAATGTTGTCATATTTCACGTCACAGCTCCCTTTGAACGTTTCGGCATACCGTCATCAGTAGTTACTCCACTGTGATGCCACCGCACTTTTCCTCGCTTTTTGAACCGTCCGCCCAGGTATTTCGTTACCTTGCGTCGCCCCGACCGCCACCCGACGGTCGTCGGCGTTGCGGCACACTAGTGGATCACGTATGCGTGCCCCACGCCTACCCGGCGCGAACGGCGCCGGTTCGAGACCCAGCAAGTCGCGTTTTCACGCCTACCGGTGCATAACCCATCGTGCGGTGCCGGGCACAGCAAGCTGTCAACTGGGCGGCCGCAACAGTTTGCGCGTTCGAATTGCCTCCTTGTGAGCGAACACAAGCATCTCTGATACATCGCTTTGGTACCAAGATTGTGGTGACGTCAACATGTAACATATTACTCCTTTTTCAAATTGCAAATCAAATTCTGACTTTTTTCGCAAATGATATGCGAGGACTTCGTAATCAGGGCATTCTTCTCCAATCAATTCTACAGTACTTTTCCCAAGGTGCTATATTCCCTTTAACATTTATTTGAGTTGAAGTAAGCCATTTCCCGTGCTAGGCATTGCAATTCTTGTTAGTAAAAGTTAAAAACACCACCGAGGTCGAATCAGAAAGCAGAATTTGAGTTTAGTTTTTGACATCTGTAACATCCCCAGTCCCGCAGTTGTATTTGAATCGGTGGACTCTGAATCGTATGACGTTCGTCACTCTTTTATAGCTAAATGTTGATAGAATAGCCGAACTTGTTTATCATTTGGCCATAACATTATCCGTAGACACTTGGCAGCGTGAAGGTTTTCTCTTTTCCCCGAAATTCCTTCCTATAGCCGTTCCATCGCTCCAAATGATTAAAACTTAAACTTTGTATTAAATTGAAGCACCTGTTTGTGAGAAGGCAAATGTCATCAATCGTGTTTGGCAGCATTTTAACTTTCATATTTAGGCCCAACAAGCGGCGTACATTTGATATTTTGGGAAAGTAGGAGTGTTCCCTTTAACCCGCGCATTTCTGGATGTATTCGGTATGTGACTTTACTGGGCGGGACTATTTAAATAGCCCCCCTCTGATCTTCCCGAAAAAAAAACTACTGGACCGATTTAAAAATTCGAACGGCAATCGATAGCCCTATCAAATTTGTTGAGGGATCGCTAATATGTTATCCCTCGCGTCACTGTTATGACGACACGGTCACGCCCAATACAAAATGTTTTGACCGTGCCAGCAAAGTCGGTGGTCGGCATTGTCACGCAAATTCGATTATTTAACGCAATAATAGTTGGTAAAATCGGTGTGAATTCGTGCATCTGACACTTCTAATTACCATTCTATGCTAATTTTGACCTTGGGTCAGGTCAAGGTCATCCGAGGTCAAGAGGTCAAACTGAAGATCACGGTCATTAGGAATTGTAAAACATGTGTGTGGGTTCGTTTATCGATTAGAACGCGAAAAATGAACTTTGAACATTTTTTCCATACAAATTGAAGAAAAAGCAAAAAAAAACGGAAATGCACTTTTTGCATATTGTTATACAGCAAAGATGGTCTAATCTTGTCTTTGAAAGGCTGCCACTCAGTCATTTTTGAAGATATTAACCTAAAACTTGCTACACACATTCGTTGGGATTAACTCAATTTCATATATTCCGTTTTTTTATTTAAAAAAAATGTATTTGGATTTCACAAAATGTGTAATAAAAAACGAGATAACTGTCTGATAGCCTAACTTATTACCTGTCTTTTGGTGCATGACAATTTAGTTTATCTTTAAAACTGTACTTGTGGCAGCGTTTCCCGCAAACCCTCATTTTTCAACAAAAAACGCAGAACATGACGTCATTCTGACGTCATTTCCGGTTGATCTGTCGTAGCCTTATATTTTTACATCTGGCAGAATGTGTCAAATTAAGCTGGGACAAAGTACTGAAAGTTTTATCACGATACCTACTTTAGTGTAGGAGATATTGCAGAATAACGGAAGGAGGGCTATAAATAGCCCCTCCACCAGTAACTCGCGGGTTAAAGTCACAAACCACGATCCCTTGACGGGTGAGTACCTTGGTAATATGACGAATAAAAAACGGAAAAATGCATCCTGAATGCATAGATCGTCCAGCGGAGCAGACGGGTTAGCACTAGTTTCGTGACTATTTGTATGTGGCCTATAACATCAAAGCATTTCCTTAAATCCAGCAGGCACAGGAGCGAGGAGAGAGGGAGAGAGAGAGCGGGATTTTGACTGATGCAAAAACATTTTTTTACGATAAATTTGCAGAGGCCGACCGTTTGACTTATCAGTTTTTGGGAATCATAGTTTCAGGATATTTTGGGGGCATGGCTCCTTGGCCCCCTGGATCCTCCTGGGGAGGATATTTTTGTCACCAGGGTCAGCCTTATGCTATTTCCTGGAGATGAATGCCTGGGAGGGGCCTGGGGTTTGCCCCCATGTGACCCCCTCCACTCGGAGGCAGGGGATTTGATCCAGGAGCCTATCCCCGGAACCAGCACCCCGGGAATTGAACCCGGGGCCGCTGCGTAGCAGTCCGAGGACATACCAGTCCGAGGAGAGCTGGTCGCCGGGTCGCCATGCGTGCAATAAGCTGAAATGCAGTATGCCATGCGTATTACGGCACTATTTTAACCCGCGCAACGACGGGGGGACGGAGATCTGCCAACCGCCGCCAAATTTTGCATACCTGTTTGGGCATCAATTACCCACACTTTCTGAATTTTTTGACTTCCTAACTTTCAAGGTCACGTTGTCAGGTCACATTAAATGATCTGACCTCAAGTAATGTTTTTGTAAGTTTGACATCTTCCGAAGCCACAGTGGTGAACCAAACAGTTTGAAACTCACAATGTGTAATAAGGCCTTAAGTATCTGCAGTTTGTATATCTGGGATTTTGTTTTATATCGGGGACATGAGGTCATGTCAATTTTGTGACCTCCCATTATAAGTCTACGGGAGAAAATCGAAATGCGCACCAATCGAACAAAACCTGGCTAAATGTGGCCATTTTCATCATAATCACTATTTTAAAGCTAAGCAGAAGAATGCATGTTGTATTTTTCTTCCGTGACCTCGTTAACCCGCGCGGCGTAGGGGGGGTAAATATTACCCCCCCCCCTCCCGTATTTCCCGCAATTAACTTGGAAAACGGTAACAGTAACGACGTCCAAAGTTACAGTACCTTATTCAGATCAATTTGACGTCTTCCTAAAAAATCATCTTTAAAGTTAAGACTTTGGGATATTATTTAATAGACGTTTTTTTGATGACGTCATGTCATGCCATTTTTTGGTTGAATAACGATAAATGTATTGATGCATGTAGAAAACATAGCTTTAAGCAAATCGCAAACGTCAAAACTGTATAACGAAAAGGAAAATTTAATTTTTCTACCAAGAATGGCAATTTCGGATTTCCAAAATTTTTTGGTTTTTGACGCTCCCAAAATAAATAAAAATGATTTTTTTTCAGAAAATTTCCACCCAAAAAATTGAAAATTTCCCAAGGTAATCTAAAAACGGGGAAGTATCATATTATGGTACCAAGTGGTAATGATACCCAGGACCAAATTTCAAAGTAATAGCTTCATTTTTCAGTGACTGATTGCTCTCCAAGCATAAAAAGGTCAGTTTTCAGTTTTGACCTTAGATGACCTGATCTTGACCTTTGACGGGGTAAAGTTGTAAAAATGACTGTTTCTATCGATTCTTACGTGCAAAATAACCCCTAAAACATGTGTCACAGGCTTGCTTTGACCTCTTCGTGACAGTGACCTTTTGTGACCTGACCTTGACCTTGACATGTTGCTGCAATTTCCACTTTTTAACTTAATCGCGATAGATGTATTACACCTTTGGAGGCTTCAATGTGCATTGAAGTCTTTAATAAAGGATTTAATTGAAAGGTATGAACCATCTAAACTCATTTAACTCGAACTTTCCCATATGAACCTGACCATCGACCTTACCATTTGACCTAACTTAAAAATTTCGGGTATGCATTCGTTCCTTTCACTGAAGAGCTTTTCGATCGCCGCCTTGCGCGTCTCGCTTGCAGTTATTGGTTCGGAAGATAAGAGGGGGGTAATATTTACCCCCCCTACGCCGCGCGTTCGGCTAGAGACCCCTACGCCGCGCGGGTTAAGGTCCAATCCAATGTTCTCCAAAGTCATATGGTTTTTGTACAATAAGTCCTCTTCTGCGTGAGGTAGAGTGCCGCGGTTTTCACCATTCTGTTTCTCTTGTCGTTCTCCATCGATTGATATAAAAATTTGACTTGACCTTGACATGACCTCATGTCAGGTCAGGTCATTTTTTGGAGTTTGACCTAGCTAGATCATACGATATATGATTCGATGCGCCGTGATGTGAAAAACACGGTGGTGGCAAAATAATTGCCCTACATTTGATACTGCAAAAAGTTATTGGCAAACAACTTTTTAAGTAAAATTGAGCATTTTGACATTTACTGACCTCTGGAGCTTTTACTATTATTTCCTTCTTAAATCTGAGGACATTGAAGACAAGATTGTTTCAAGGGCATTGCAGTGCTATTTTCGGATCGCTCCTAGCTATCTTGGTTACTGAGCTAGTCTGGATTATGTGAAGCAATGCTAAATTTCTCGAAATATGGGAAAATTTGACCTGTTTTTACCTCTGGTAATCTCAATATTGACCTGATAAAAAATAAAGTATTTTCTCTAGTAGGTACTTGTCACGGCCTACCACATGCCGTTTTCCGCTTTTCGCTACGTTGCGTAGTTTTCGAGATCTCTGGGGGGGCGGTTATCCGCTTCCCCCCTCATCGGTTCGAAGTTAGCACAGACCCCCGTCGGTGCGCGGGTTAAATATAATATTTCAATTGTTCAAAGTACTTAAAGCTGAACAGGGTAGGGTGTAGACAAAACAACATACTGGTGTAATAAGAAACGCACAATATCGTCACGTTGATGGCTGCTGACTGCAGTAGAACTGGATCTAGCAATACCCTACATAAAAAGCAGGTGTAAGAAAACAAAAGTTCAGAGTTGGTTCAGTGACAGGGTTTCAAGTTTTTAGACCTCGGGGTCCAGAGCAAGGCCGACCACCAGCACCCCGGGCCAGAGAAGGCACTATATAAGCCATCTTCAGGCCAGCAGTGGACATCAGATCACTCCAGATCTCTACAGCACAGCCATGCAGATGGTGAGAAGGACTCTGACTTAGCGTTTTCCCCACCGTCAGCTCTTAAAGGGAGTGTGCCTACTCACATTGGTCATGTCGAGTTGTTGTCACTGGTCTGTAGAACATATTTTTCCTCAATTTAGCCATGTACTTAATTTCTCCAGATTCACTATAGTTGCTGATACATTCCAGATTCGCCAAGATCATTCTGGCAGAACAAAATTATCCATATTTGCCAGAGAGCTTTCGCTACTAGAAACATTGCTCTTAAATAACAACGCTAGCATATATTTTTAGCGTTGGTCAAAAGAAAACAACTCGTGAGCACTGATAGCAGCTGCCGAACAGAGCCTCAAATTATTTTACATTGCTCGAATGGGTTTGTTTATTGTCTTTGGTGCGCCAGTATAGGCAACATCTTCGTTACTCTGTTTATAGTGGCGATCGTTTATGAGTTTTGATGCAAAACAAATGCAAAACAGAATATAAGTAAAAAATCAAATAAAGTGGCTCCAGACGTAAATTTCATCGAAACCAATGATCAAACCAATAGCTTCTCATTGTTCAAAAATATTTTTGACATTTCAAAAGAGAAGGCACACTCCCTTTAAGCGTTGTGGAATTTGGAAGACTGTTGAAGTGTGTCGTCATTGCAAGTGCATTGCAAGCCAAAGTATCTTATTCATCTAAATAGGTGTAAAAACGATGTAAAGTTTTTAGGACCACATGTGATAAGTCTTTACCTTTATATATCGGCACTGGCAATATCATTTTTGCATATCCTCAGAAAAATTGTTCTGTTAATTTTAATCAGCTGTTCAACCATTTCGATTTTCAATCAAAACTTTATTTATGTTTACCTTTTTCAGTTCGCTCTCCTCTTCGTGGTGGCGGCTGCCGCGGCGGCTCCGCAGTTCGATTTCAACGGCCAGCAGCAGTTTCGTCAGCAGCGGCCAGCCGGAGGTCCGAATTATCAGTCAGAAGAATGACCAGGACGAAGCCGGAAACTACGAATACGCATACGAACTGGACAACGGACAAAAGGTATGTTGTACTGCTACTCATATGAAACCCGAACTGACATAGGCTGTGCAGGGCCAGCGTGGGAACCGGGGGGCAGGGGGGGCAACTCCGCCCCTCCAACTTTGGAGCTGGAGGGTGACGCCGCCCCCAAACTTATTTACACGATTCCAAACTCTTCTCTGTATTAAGACATACTTTCCACTTACTTTCGACGGCAAAAGGAGAGTAATAAAGTAAAAAAGTAAGGGAAATGTAAATGTTTATGGCATATGGAAGCTGAGTAAGGACAGAAAATAATGGCGCGACTTTGACTATTGTGCACAACATGTTGTGGTGCGCAATGCGACGCTGACTTTAATCCTCGGAACAGAGAGAGTTTGTGAATTGGCAGCTCGGCATCGGCATAACGCTGCGTAATCTACAGCCATGGCGTTGATGCAAACGCTTTGCTGCCGAAAAGTTGCCGATGTAAACGCTCAGGAAAGTCCAGAGACGTGGGAAGCCGTGGGCAGTGGGGCAAACACCGCCCCCTCAACCTTTGGAATCCTATGGGGCGACGCCCTCCCCAAACCTTCGGAGGCTAGGTGACGGCCCTCCCCCGTTTACGTGATCTTTTTAACTCTGAATGTAAGCAACAGCATTGTCTACGGAAATCTGGCTTAATGTTTTGAAGAAAACAAAGTAAGCAGTTCAATCACAAATTCAAAATACCAAATCAAACTGTATTTGGAACTCGAACTGGTTTTGCAATCTTTCCATCTAAAACAGTAACAGTTGGCACCGCACTTTGGCCATCGTAAGCATGGAAACCACTGCTTAACCCTCGGCCGGGCCGGGGTAGACGCCCCCCGCCTTCAGGTTTCCTGGTTATATGAAAAAACGGTGCTGCGTAGCGCCGCTAAATTTCCAGTTACCTGTTCATTTCATAGTTGTTAAGCTTTCGTATTTTTTGGGATTTCAGGTCATATTAGGTCAGTCACCAGGCCAGTCATTGTTGACCCACCTCCAAACAAACTTTGCGCCTCAAAGCCATAGTTTTGTTGATCGGTTTCGTACTTACGGGATCATTGGAGAAAGCATAACACCATAGTTCGATATCTCGGAATTTTTAATATCGGTGACCTAAGTTCAGGTCAATTCTTTGAATTATCCCATTCTAAAGTCAATGAGGAAATATTCAAAATGCTTTCATTCTGAGGATACGCATGATATCAACCCAAATTCCTTTTTTGAATCATGTTATTGATAGGTCGTTATTTGAAGACCAAGGTGCAGTCTTTTGTTCTTGTATCCCACAGGTCAGCTGAGGTCACCGAGGTCACCAACACTTTTTGTCAATAATTCGCGATAAAATCAATATAGAAGAAGAGAAAACAGCAACCAATGTGTTTCTCTCGTCAGGACGGCGTCTCCCATGGTGCAAAAACACCTTATTTGTCACCACTTGACCGTTGACCAAAGCCACATTCTAGGCTTGCCCCACCTGGTTAATAATATATAGTAATATATATATATATATATATAATTATATATATAATATATATATATATATATAGTATATATATCATTCAAAGCGCCTTGACGAGACAAACACGATGGTGTCACAGTTATTTCCGTATCTCAATTGAGTAAACAGGTATTCGTGAAAAAGTTTTTTTCACTTTCGATGACCTCTAGAGCCCGCACTATTAACCTGAGTTGAAATTTGAGGACCAAGTGCGATTGCAAATTTAAATAGCCACCTATTGATTCTTATTTGTTTTCTCCTAGCTATCATATTTTCCGAAATAATTGGGGGTACCTGGAACAAAGTCCTAAATCTGGAAAATAAGTGGCACCGCACCTTGATGAACTCTGGTGACCCTAAAATTGACCTGATAAAAAAATTAACTGTAAAAGTTTCCAAATCCTTTTGACAAGCTCTCGAATTGTGTTTTTGGCTTATGTCTAGGTCCCATAGGAGCCGAGTTAGAATGGGAGGCGTCGAAACGCCCCCCCCCCCCGGGCCCGAGAAGGTGGCGCCGAGCACCGGCCCGGCGCGGGTTAATACTGCGCAAACCTGGCAATTGGATAAGTCTTTTTGTCGTAGCGTTGATTGAGCTATTTTTGGTCACAATCACGGTGGATAAAATACTCACGGTCACTATATTGTGATGCTTTTTGGAGGTACAACAATGTATTCATGAAATATTACTAGGCGCCTCAGAGTAAATAACATGCATTCTTTTTGGCATGGGGGTAGGTCACGGTGTTTGTTTGTTTAGCAAAACGCGTCATTATATATTATGAGTGTACGACTCTGGTTCCCCTGACGTCAGCTGCAAAAGAGTCGGGCCAGGGGTCGAAAAAAAGGAAAGTGTCACCAACGGGGAAAATCCGATCAAGCTGGTCGCCAGCATTGACACATCCAGAACGGGTGGCGATATATCGGGGATAGATTCCGATGTATCGGGTGAACGGGTAGCGATATATGGCAATAAATCCTGTTGGCGATATAACGGGTGGCGACCACAGCGATATATCACTTTTTTGGCTTTCATTTTTTCTACCTCAAGTCCGCCAAAAAGTTCGCCCCCCCCCCAACTTGAAAGTACTTCCCACGCCCCTGTAGCTGTGTCCCAATAGTTATATGTAGTCCCCTTTCTTGATACTATTAAAGTGTACTTCGCTGAATGTCGTGCAATGAGTTTTTTTGTGGAAAGGCAGTGTCAATATTTATCTGTAATACTTTTATTGTTTTGAGAAAAAAAACTTAGCTGAATTCGTAAGTACTCTTTGTATATTAAACTCTAAGAATGTGTCAAAGTTAAAATGTGTAACACCTCATTTCAGGCCCAGGAGGTTGGTCGCGTCCAGCCGGGATCTGAGCCCGAGACTGGAAGCATTGAACAGCAGGGGTCCTACGAGTACATTGGCGATGACGGCAACACCTACCGGGTCGACTACACAGCCAACGAGGGTGGATTCCAGCCCAGGGCGCCCACCTGCCTTCAGGGGCGTCAGCTCAGATTCCCGAGTCTCCCAGCTGAGGCAGGAGCACCCGGAGCTGTTCTGGGCCGAGAACAGAGGCTCTGGCATTATTGCCGATAATCAGCAAGGGTTTTTCCTGCAGGGAGAGGGAGATTTATAGGCATATTTGTTTTAAAAAGGCACGCGGCCCGAAGTATGCTTGGAAATTTAGCACGTGCGAACAAATGCAATGCTTAGTATACAAATAATAATAAAAGATTCGAGCTGTGGTAAAGACTGCGTTTAAGTTATATGTGGATTAAACTTGATTAGTGTACAGCTGAAGTTTGTTCACCATTGACTCACGTGCTTTGGTGAAAATGCTTAAAACAGATTAAACTAGTGGCAGGTGTCCACTAACTGGAGTTAGTGTACAGTAGGTCACGACCTGAGTTGTTGGACACTTAGATCACATGACTAAGCCAACTTAAATTACAAATTGCCAACTAATTTTTTAGTTAATCCCACCCGATATCTCTATTTGCCATTGAATCACGTGCCAAGGCCTATTTTTTAAACTAACCGTCAGTTAACCGGAATTTAATCAACCATAATGGATAATCAATCTGATAATCCACTCTTGTGAAATCTTTACGGGATAAAGTCTGTGTTAAACATGAATTATTTTTAGCGTAGCGCGTGGGATAAATTATTACACCACTCGCGAGGCATAAGATGCGTTTAAATCGACTCGGCTTCGCCTCGTCGATTAACGCATATTTATATCCGCTCGTGGTGTAATACATACTACCTCGTGTCGCAGCTGTACACTAAAATCCGCTTTGTGAAACTCGCGCTTTCAAAATCACAGTTTGATGGCCTCCCACTTTCGTCTCGGCCACAAACTGATTAATTGAAGCGTTCGTCCACAAAAGCTATATTAGTGCATGGCCGTAAGACTTTTTCCGTTTGACCATGTTGCTTAAAGGGAATATAGCACCTTAACATTAGTTTTTAACTCGAGTAGCAGATTTCGAGGCTATGTACTGAGAAACCTCTTAATCTGAAATTTTCCTCCAAAACGACCTAGTTGCTGAGTCTTGAACGCAAAAACCGTTGGTTCATATGTGGTCATTAATTTTCAACGTCACCAAATCCCGTGAACGATCGCATACGTCATCAGTAGTTACTCCACTGTTCAACGTAAGCGGTGCCCCCACGTCCGCTAACCCGGCGCGAGGAAGCGCCGGTCGTCCCAGCCCAGTCGCGTTCAACGTACCGGTGACGCATGGACGTGAAACGCGACTGGCTAGGGACGACCGCGCATTCGTGCGGTTGCCGGCACAAGCAGCTGATCAGACCTCATTTTGAACGTCATAACTCGCTTTGGTGACGCAATATTGTTGTACGTCACTGTAAACACTATTACTATTTTTCAAATTACAAAAATTTCTGACTTTTTTCGCAAAAATGAATGCCAGGACCGTAATCAGGGCATTCTTCTCCATCATTTTACATACTTTTCCCAAGGTGCTATATTCCCTTTAACTGTAGAGTGTAGTGGTGTATTCACTGGAGTGTTAATACCGGCCCCCAGTTTAGGCCATTGGTAGCATCACGCTCTGGTGACGTCACCCGAGCGTGAAGTTTTATTTTTTTCTCCCTTCACTAATGCTTACCCAATGGGAGATACAGTAATATTGGGCAAAATTCAAACTCGATTAAACGATGAGTTAGAGGTGATACGAAAAAATTAAGCAAACCATACGAAAGTCACGTCCCTTGTCTATCGATACCAGGGTCCACTTTGTCCTTGGCTTGCATGGCAACATGTGAAATATGGTCTTACGTGAAAGGGTATTTCCCTAAAACGCGTACTCACGATGAGTTGATTTCCGCCCCCCTCCCATTGAGGTTTTTAATGAATAGCAGACAAACGACAGCACGTAGCGTCACCAAATTTGGCACAGCTGTTAAAAAGTTAAATACACGCCTACTATGAAACTCTTGACCTCGAGTCTTCTCAGGTCAGGTCAACGGGTCAAGTCAAGTGACCCCAACACCAAACATGTTTGCGGTCGTGCCACAGCCAAAATTATACATCGAACAGTTAAAAACTCCCAGTAGGTTCCGTGACCTCCCCATTATAAGTAAATGGGTGAAAATTACAACACGCATATATGCATAGGAAATAGCTATATTTGACTAACATTCACCGGAATCACCACTCCTGTGCCAAATGCAAGGCCCTATGTCACCTTTCTGTTCTTTGATCCTCTCACAAGGTGAATCAGGTGACCCCAAGGTCACGTATGGTTTTTCTGCAATAACTCTTTACCAAATCACGATAGAGCGATTTACTTTTCACCATAGTATTGGGCTTGTCGATAACACTCGGTTCATATAAAGTTTGACCTTGACCTGACCTCAGGCTAGGTCAATTTTTGAATTTAACCTAACTTGTTCACCAATTATATTTTTTGATGCGTCTTGACGAGAAAAACACAACGGTCAAATCAGTTTTGTTATATCATGCATATATCAAAAATTATTTAGAAAAAGCCGATTCGGCTAATTTCATAACGTTTCAAATCCAGTGGCTTCTGCTGAGAAATACACGATATGAGATATGACGTCATTTGAAAAAAGCCGCTCTGGTAATTCTGATGCCTAAATTATCACAATTATTATTAACAATTTTATAAGAATATATTTGGCTTGGACATATTTTAACAAATTACTTCAAAATAATAACTAAAGCATACTAAATGTAATATGACGTCATTTGAAGAAAAAAATACAGTAAGTTATATACTGCATATCTCAAAAGCACCAGATATGCCGATGTAGAGCTGCTGCCATCTGACTGTACCCTGTTTATATATACCCTGGTTAATACATTCCCAAAAATGATTATACACTGCTAAGCCTCAGGTAAATGACCCTGCATTGAACTCTCGAAAA
>VOPJ01014272.1:0-42834 GCA_014673585.1 Semibalanus balanoides
ACATGCGTACCCAATCAGTTAATTTTGCCACCCCTGGCAAAAATCCGTGGCGCCGCCCCTGGGACAAGGTCCGCCCCGCCCACTAACGTCACCTGGCCTTGAGTGCGACCGCTGCCACCGGCTGCAGGCCATCCCAGTCAGGAGCAAATGGGCGATCGTGTTGGCGTGAGGACGTGGCAGCTCTAAGGCAGACGAGAGGCGAAATCGACGCATCTATACAGGGAGTGTTTCTTTTTGATAAATTAGGTAGGTTAAGTAAGCTAGGTACATTAATTTTGTTTTGTTGATAACTTCAGCTAGGAATTTATCTTTGCTTTGTTGATAATTTTGAAGCCTTGGGTAAAATACTCGTTAAAGTAAACTTGATTATTCAATTTCCGGAGGTTGTTCATGGAGGAGTATTGAAAAACTGTGCAGGATGCTGTAAAGCAAGCTCAGTGGATAGAACTGGGGACAGAAATAAAAAAACTGAAGGAGGAAAACAGGAAGGATAAGGAGGACATCCAAAAAACTTTAAATATGAAAAATCAGGCTTATACAAAACAGATTGATGAAAAGAGCCAAAGCTATGGAACAGTGTCTAGATTGCAAAATTTTGGGTGTATATGGACACTCTACCAATATATAATACTTCCACTCCTTTTTGCCCAATTTGAAAGAACTATTTCCACTCTTATTCACTTTTAATATTATTTTTTCACTCATTTTTGCAATATGTAAACAGCCAGCAAATTGATCAAGTTTTGTTTAAGAGCAACATAGGTAAATTATTGAAAAAGGCTCTTTGAGGTATAATTTTCCACTCTTTTTCTTGATTTCCAGTGTGAATTTTCCAATCTGCACCCTGGCTTTAAAGCAATCCTAGGACACTGGCTATGGATGACATAGAACAGTACAGCAGGAAGGACTCTCTCATCTTAGGTGGGGAGGATTTCCTGAAGTTCAACCAGACAAATTCGAAACTTCAACCGAAACTAGAGAAATTACAAAAACAAAGTGATTGAGGAGAAACTCGGTGTGAAACTGAATGGTCCCATTTCAGCTTGTCATCGCTTGCGCAACAACAAAAGAGTCATCATCAAATTCCAGGACCATGATGACAGAAATGCAGTGTACGAGGCCAAATTCAATCAACATGGAACAGGTCAGGGGCAAAGGATTATCATACATGAAAATCTGACAGCTAAACGCTCCAAACAGGTCCAGGTGCTAGGTGACATGTGGGCCAAAAACAAGAAATATCCAACTATCACACAAAAAAACGAGCTATCATGGCACGCAAAACAAAGGAACAAAATATGCTATAAACATACACACTTGACATGTTCAGGGGAGGAAACCATTTAGGATGACGCAAGAGCTCCCCTCAAACCCCAATAACCCTTCAAGCTTTTCCAACCCAAACCTTCCAGCGCCCTCAGACTTCTCTCCAACAACCAAACAGGCAGAAATGGCTGGACAAAAAAGTGCGACCTTGAGGAGTTTGTGGTGCGAACAAACTCGCAGCAGTGGCTCAAACAGAGGGGGACGATGACGCAGGCACAGTTCCATTCATATATACAATATAATTGGCACAACTTTCAGCATCCAAGAATGGCATATATGTGGACTGGCTCTAGATTAACATATAAATAGTATTTAATATAATATTTCTCATATTAGCACAAAACTGTTTTCTGTTGTAGAAAGCCCAAACAATTTTCCGCTGGCTTGTGGTAAACAGCATTTTTTTGGCTAGAAAACATTTGGCTATAAGATATAAAGCCAAAGGCTTATAATTACAAAATACCCCTGGGCATTACTTTCTGCTCACACTGCCCAGGTCTATTGGTGTATGTGGATTATGTGAGTTGCGCATGGAGTGTTAATTGCAATGTTATGAAGCTATCTGATAGCTTAACAAGCCAACGCAGATCAATGCAACGCCCAGAGCTTAGCTTTCAGCAATGAAGCTTTTTAACCATTTGATACACCAGGGGTATATAAATGTGCAAATTGGACCTGCCTGAGCACCTTACTAAATTATGGAGTCAAAACTACCTTGACAAAGGTAAAACAAAAGAATGATTATTGTTTGGGCAAAATCATTGCAACAAAATCTATATCTACCACATCTGGCTTGTCCCATAGTACATGTGCGTGAGTTTTGAGAGGGCTCTATTTCAGAGGAGGTATCTTATTATATTGCTTAAATCATATGCCTGATTACAACACTCTATAGTCAGCCTATATTGCTAGGCTAGATTGGGTGCTGACTGTTATTAATACAGAAAATAATCCACTGTCATAAATGACACATAGTGTTCACCCGTCCCTACTCAAATAGGCCAAACTGCTAGAAAAAAATGTATCAATGCATGCACTAACTAATACAGACCATAAGCCTTCCTAAATCCATGGATACCTACCTTCCTAGCCTTATGATATCCTTATCTGGCTTTTCAGCTCAAGCCCCATACATATAACCAAAATATTTAACAAAAATACATGCTAAATACAACTGATTACACAGATACATTCATTACCATACACAACATCATTTTTGCTCCTTTTCAACTCACCATATACAATGCATACTGTTACATGACTACCATACAACATAGAGCCTTGAGTACTAAGGCTTATCATTCATACACCCATTCACTAACATATAGTATAGTATCCATTTCATAGACCATGAATTGCCGCAATACAAAAAGAGGTTTGAATACAAAACGTAGTACTCTACCATACCTACCTAAAGTACTCTGGAACTGTGTCATCCAAATGCTGCTTTCTTCATCTGTTGATACATTTTGTTTGCTTTCTGATGACCTATATATATATATAAATATATATCTTATTTATATGATATTTACAAATATTAATAATCATGCTAAAAAAGAGTTATGTTACTCTATACATATTCAAGTATCATATATATTTCAAGTACAAAAAATAAACAATTATTTATTACATGACACCTCCGGATATGATTAGTGAGTAATTATATCATTGGTGCATTTTAACTACAACAAAAAACATAATATTTATATTATATACATATGCCCTGCCTGCGTCTTGCGGTGAGTGCCTACTCGGTACACAAGGTAATATTTATTATTGATCATTCAATAAAAAAACCTTAAATACAACAAAATACAAAAACATTTAATCCATTTTCTGCGATAATATCAGATGAACTGACGTTCAGCCATACACAATATGAAAAAAAATCGTGAACGTTGTACATACTACAATCCTTATGAAATACAAACCAAGATATATGAAAACAAATTAACCATACTACATTTAAATGCACGTTCAATTGTGAACAAATTTGATGAAATCGATACATTTATATCTTCCATGAAACATAAGTGGAACTTTATCTGTATATCGGAGGCTTGGCTTACACAAGATATATATAAATTATTTGCCCTGGATCAATATCAGATATTTTGTGATAGCCAGGTTGATAAAGTAGGTGGAGGTTCAGCAATATATTGTCTAAAAACTGTGCAAACGAAACAATTATTTATATTTAAATGTACAACTGCAGAAGCAGTCTTTCTCCAGGTCAAGATCAATGATATTCAAACTTGTCCTATTTGCCAAATTTATAAAGCACCAAAAAACAACTTAGAATTTCTAGTAGAACTTGAACAATGCTTATTAATAATAAATGGTATGAATATTCTCACATATTTTGTTGGAGATTTCAATGTTGATCTATTTTCCACCTCAGAAAATACATTTCATGAATCATTCTTTACTCTTATGTGTTCTTATGGCTTCCTTCCAACAATATCCAAAGCAACCCGTGTTACAGCAGAATCTAGCACTCTGATAGATAATATATTTTGCAATGACCTATCAACAATGAATATATCTGGCATCATCCAAACTGACTTCTCAGATCACTTTTCTATCTTTGCTGCTTCTGACTTCAATATTAAACAAATATCCTGTAAGAGAGAAGTGAAAACAATTTTTGACTACCGCCACATTGATGACCTCAAACAATTTCTAACAACTAACTTAAAAGATTTCCAACTTGAGCACAATCCAGAAAAAGCTTGTGACATTCTAATTGNCTTTTAGGATTAAATCAAGTCATCAGCATCTACAAAATGTGTATCTTGGATTTTTGATATCGGTGACCTGAGGTCGGGTCCATTTTGTGACCTCCCCATTATAAGTCAATGGATAAATATTCAAATGCTTTCTTTTTCGCCGATATCAGTCCATTTTCTTCTGGACAATGTTATAATAGGATATTATGTATGATCCAAGTGCAGGTTTTGCTCAGGGATCCTTACGGGGTCATCTGAGGTCATCCGAGGTCACCAACACCCTTTCGTCAATAACTCTAAACATAATGAAGATAAAGAAGTGTAACTTTCACCAATGTGTTTGTCTCGTCAAGACACATCTCCTGATATGCAACATGACCTACTTGGGTCACCACTTGACCTTGACCTGAGGTAATTTTTTTTTAAGTTGACCTAACATGATCAAATTTGACATATTTCAAAGCGCCTTGACGATACAAACACGATGGCGTAAACAGTATTGCGTTATCTTTGTTAGTTAAAAAGTTATTCGTGAAAATATTTTTTGCCAAAATTAGCATTGTTGATTTTAATGACCTCTAGAGCCTTACCAATTGACCTGAGGTCAATTTTGAGGACATATATGCGATTGCCAATTTCAATGGCTAACGATAGTTTTTTATCGTTTGTTTCTAGATAGCATAGTTTCCAAGATATTTGGGGTTTTCTGGAGCGATGTCCTAAAATTGGCGAATTTGACCTTCGATGACCTCTGGTGACCTGAGTTTTGACGTGAGCGAAAAAAGTATTGAATAGTTTCGAAATGATTTGTGATAGCGGTTCGAAAAGTTTTTTTTTTTTGTCTACGTGCCGTAGGAGCCGAGTTAGAGGGGGGTTCAAACACCCCCCCCCCGTCGGGCGAAGCAAATGCAGAGGCCCAGTTGGGCGCGGGTTAACCGAAGAAAGTTATGGATCCGCTCCTGATTTCAATTGTGTGTGCCGTCACGCCGTGTTTAATTGCGCTTGACTAAATAACGCCGTAGTTGAAGAGTGCATCAACTAACCATATCAATAATGTTGCAGGGCTTGTGGCAATGTTTGCAATCCTACTGATACTTTTGCAGAGCTGTATTAGACATCCGCATTTCCGCAATCCGACTCAATGCATCAGCGGACAGTGACATGGGTCCAATGTTGCAAACTGTTTTCGACAATGAAATTGGTAAATATGTGATCTTTGATGACACTATAAGGACATCATGAAATAATAATACAACTGATGTTGGAACTGGTTGGGCGATTGTGTTGGCGAGAGGACGTGGCAGCTCTGAAGCAGACGAGAGGCGAAATCGACGCATCTATACAGGACGAGTGTTTCTTTTTGAAATAGTTCGGTAACGTAAGGTAGGTTACATTAATTTTGTTGTTTGATAACTTCAGCTAGGGATTTATCTTTGCTTTGTTGAGAATTTTGAAGCCTTGTGTAAAATACTCTTTGTTGTTTGTTTGTTGATTGGGGTTTAAGGGCGCAACAACTGCTTGGTTATTTTGCGCCCATGTAAAATACTCTTAAAGTAAACTTGATATCAATTTCCGGAGGTGTCATGGAGGAGTATGAAAAACTTGTGCATGATGCTATAAGCAAGCTCAGTGATGAACTGGGGACAGAAATAAAAAAAAAATGAAGGATGAAAATAGGAAGGATAAGGAGGACATCCAAAAACTTAAAGATGAAAATCATGCTATAATAAACAGATGATGGAAAAGAGCAGAGCTATGGATGACATAGAACAGTACAGCAGGAAGGACTCTCACATCTTAGGTGGGGGAGGATTTCCTGAAGTTCAGCCAGACAAATTCGAAACTTCAACCGAAACCAGAGAAATTACAACAAAAGTGATTGAGGAGAAACTCGGTGTGAAACTGAATGGTCCCATTTCAGCTTGTCATCGCTTGCGCAACAACAAAGAGTCATTCATCAAATTCCGTAGGACTCAATAAATCAAGAAAGCAGCTGTACGAGGCCAACTCAATCAACAGGAACAGGTTCATAAACATACATGAAAATCTGACGGCTAAACGCTCCAAACAGGTCCAGGTGCTAAGTGACATGTGGGCAAAACAAGAAATATCCAACTATCACACAAAAAACGGAGCTATCATGGCACGCAAAACAAAGGAACACAAATATGTATACATACACACTGACATGTCCAGGGAGGAAATCATTAGGATGACGCAAGAGGCTCCCCTCAAATCCCAACAGCCTCAAGCTTCCAACCAAACCTTCCAGCGCCCTCAGACTCTCTCCAACAACCAAACAGGCAGAATGGCTGGGACAAAAAAGTGGACCTTGTAGGAGTTGGGCGAACAACTCGCAGCACCTGGGCTCAACAGATGGACGAGGACGTAGGCACAGTTTCGTCTTCATTACAAGACAGAATTAAATGAACACTATTCAGCCATCTCCAAAGAATGGCATACATGTGGACTGCTCTGATTAACATATAAAATATAAATATTATTATTTCTCTACATCTATTACACAAACTGTCTAGATTGGTAAAGCCCAAAGTTTCCGCTGGTCTGTGAGATAGAAACAGCATTTTTGGCTAGAAATATTTGCGGTCATAATAATATAAAGCCAAAGGCGACAATTACAAAATACCCCTGGGCATACTTCTTGCTCACACTGCCAGGGCTGCTGATTGCGGTGATGTGGAATTATGTAGAGTGCATGTGAGTGTGGAATATGAATGTATGAAGGCTATCTATGCTTAACAAGCTCAACCGCAGATGCCAAATTGCAAATGCCAACGCTCACGACCTTTTTCAGCCAATTAAGCTTTTAACCATGATAACACCGGGGTATTGATAAATTGTGCAAAAATTGACTCCTGAGCACCTACCAAATATGGAAGCCAAATACCTTGGACAAATAAAACAAAGAATGATTATTGTTTGCGCAATAATCCATGCCCACAAATCCATATATTATACCACATCTGGCTTGTCCCTAGATACATGTGCGTTGAGTTTTTGAGAGGAGGCTCTATTTCAGAGGGGGTATCTTATTATCTTGCCTGAAATCATATGCCTGATTACAACACTCTATAGTCAGCCTATATTGCTAGGCTGGATTGGGTGCTGACTGTTATTAATACAAAAAATAATCCACTGTCATAAATGACGCATAGTGTTCACCCGTCCCCACTCAAAATAGCCTAACTGCTAACAAAAAATACAAACTGTCTCAATGCATGCACTAACTAGTACAGACCATAAGCCTTCCTAAATCCATGGATACCTACCTTCCTAGCCATATGATATCCTTATCTGGCTTTTCAGCTCATGCCCCATACATATAACCAAAATATTTAACAAAAATACATGCTAAATACAACTCATTACACAGACACATTCATTACCATACACAACATCATTTTTGCTCCTTTTCAACTCACCATATACTATGTAGGATAGCGCTTTTTTGAGGCTCATAATGTAAAATAGAATCAATACAAACCATAGCCTCATACACAGATAACAGTAGACCTGGATTTGACACGAAAATCAGGCCACTGCAGTAAGGGGCCGAAAATTGAAAACGTATATTTTGAAGTTAAAAACTGAAAAGATATTGTGTATATTCATCGGTAAATCCATAAAACCTTAAGTGGAGTTAGACCAAAAACTCTGTTCAAGTTAATGTTTTTAATTGGTATGTGAAAGCCATTCTTACCATTTTGTAATTGGTTTTACCACTCATTTGTCATTTCTAACGTTTGATTGAATAATGCTCATTTCATGTAAATGCAACCCTCCGATCAAATTACATAACCTTTCAATACATTGAAATACACTTTCACATAATGCTCGTATTTATTTACATGCACGATATGTTTGTCTCTTCTACATATGGTACCCACCGCCCAAGCCCATATCTGAGTAACCTTGTATACTCAACATCTTCACACCTTCTCACACCTTCTGCTCACATCTTCTTAACAACCGGTGAGCTTGCGGGCCTCTTGGTCATCATTTCTGACTCGGACATCTTGTCACCATCTGTGACGGCTCCGGGCTTCCTTTTGCAGTGCACCTCGCTGTTAATATCTCTCACCATGTTTCCAGCGAACAGATTGAAAAGAGCTGCCGACATTTGCCGAACCAGGTTATTCACCACACTATGGCCCTCGTTGCAGTGCTGGGTACCAGTTAGCTCGGCCTCCAGGGTTTACCACGGTGTTGACCACCTCCATGAACGCCTTCCTGGGCAGGTTGCACCCGAGCAGCTGACGTCGGCTGGCTTCCTCCTTCACCAGCTTCCTCCAGATCTGGCAGATCTTCATGGTTATGTCGATTGCGGTGGAGGGGGGACCAGGAGCTTTCCGCGGTCCAGCAGCTCTGTGAAGGACCTGAAGATGGACTCCACCTGCTGGCAGTCCTCTTCTAGCCTAACGCTCAGCGGTGCAGCTTCTTGGTCGATGAGCAAGTCGGCACAGGCGCCGCACTTGTTGCCCTTTGGTTGGCCGAGCGTGGCCAGGTAGCCGGCGATATGCCAAGCGCGGGCCTTGGTGCAGTTTTCAAGCTCCTCGGGTTCACACGCATTCGCTGGCCACCGCCGCCACCAGCTCCTCGACGACCAGCAAGTCTCCTGCTGGCGCTTTCTGCCGTGACGGTGCCTTCTGCTTGGAAGATTTCGGCGGTGGTGAAGCCCGACCACCAGATCAGTCCTTTGGTCCGGATGACCGCCTCGTTCTCCAGGAACTGGCGCACGCTGGACCAATAGTTCCCGCCCGACAGCTTGCGCAGGTGTCCGAAATGTCCCTCGATCTTGTCCGACTGAATTTTTCCAAGCAGAACATAGTCGAGGGTGCCAGCATACCTGAGGAAGTAGGTTACTGTGAGAGGCTCACCAACCCCCTTGACACTGGTAGAAGACAAAGCCATGCATGTGTCCCTCGTCATTGCTGAGCCTTCTCGTGCAAGTTGCGCTAGATGCGAAGCTCGGAGAAGTTGAGGGACCGCTTCGCTGCCCCTCACATCCATCAGCAGCTCCACGCGGTTCTGTGTCGCCAGAGGCGTTCTCATGAACTTGGACTTCACATTGCAGGGCGTTGAACACGGGCGCACCAGCTCCAGGAAACTCGGCCGTGTCAGCGAAAGTCTGTGCAGCCTCAGTTGCCGGCGCTCTACGAAGTGTCCGGAGGGCCGCGGCAAGTCCGTCTCGTGGGTGGCTGCCGCTGCCAACCCCCATCATAATCACACGCTCCAGCACTGACGGCCTGAGCACTTTGTCTGTGAGCTTGTTAGGCAGCTTTGCCCGGGTGGGCCTCCCGCTCTATGGTTGTGTAGCCTTTGTAAGGTGACTGAAGCTGACTTTCAGCTGCCGTGAATCTCCAGGCCCGGGAGGCGGGGAGAGTGGAGTCCTGGCCCTTCATAAGGGCCGTATAGTAGATATTTTTGAAGATGTGCACTGTATCGTTTACACGTTGTAGACACCGCTCTTCATGCTCCGAGTAAGGGTTGATGATTGGTACTCAGGATGGCGGCCGTCTGCACCAAGCCTGTTGTGCCAGCTCTGGTTGGTACGGTGGTTGTCAGTGGTGACAGACACGACCTTAAAGCCAAGTTCTGTGAGGCCTTGCAGGACCTTTTGGAAGGTCTCCTGTATGTCTACTGCTGTCACGTGAGGCACTGGCAGCATGCTGATCATATCTTCATACTTGCCGGCGACAGAGTTGATGTGGGTGCAGAAGAGAGTCTTCGTGACCACGCCTGTTGTCTCACCGTACAGTCTGCCACCCGCCAGCTCGACACACTGCGACGTATATACCTCATCCATGGCGAGGTTCACGATGCCGCTTCGCGCGGCTCCAGCTTCTCCACCCTTCATGCCAGATTAGGCCATGGTTCCTTGCTGTCCTAGGCCGGCGTTGACATGCAGCGCCGAGGTGAGACGCCGCAGAGTCCTAGAGTGCGGCAGACAGAACATGGCGGACTTGTGCATCATCTGGTACAGCTTGGGGCTGGTCCTGTCCCAGACGACAGCGTTACCGAGGAGGAGCGGGGAGTATCTCCTGCTGCGGGGTGGCTTGGCTACCAGCCGCAACTGCTCAGCTGCAAAGGTAGCAATCAGTCGGATGTCGTCATCACTTGTATCTGTCAAGGCATCCAGCAGCTGAGCAGCTGCCTCCAGACGGTCTTGGTTGCCAGCAGTCAGGCTCTTGACTCTTGCCAAGACATTCACCCACCATCTCCACTGTCTGAAGAAACTGGCCAGGACTTCGGTAATGTCGGCCGTCATCGTTCGCTGTTGCACCCCGTTGCTGTTCATGTTGTAGTTGAGGTTGCTGTAGATACTTATATTGTTGATTATAAACGGAAGTCCAGTTGCCTCGTCAACACATTCCTCGGTCCGGACATAATGCTTCAACGTTTTTCCCCTCGATGCTCCATCATAACTGGCCTTGAAACAGGACACGCCATAAGGTCGTTTGATTATCTTATAGGTGAGGCCACGTTCCCAGAAATGTGGAGGAGGGGGAGGCAATTAAAAGGTTGACGGGGCATTGGCCAAATCATGTTTTTCTCGGGAAAAAAGGAAATGCTCGTTTTTTGGCCAAAATTGGGATGAGAAACAAACCAGCTCATTTTCCACAAAAATTATCCGCTGACCTGACATGAAAAAAATATGATTTTGGTCAAAGCGTGAAATTTGTATTTAATTTTCAATGGTTATTAATATTCAAAAAGAATATAATATTTACGTTTGAAGGGTTATAATAATACAAGGTTTAAATATGGCGTTAGAACCTACGTTTGAGGTTAAATTAGCAGCATAATAATATATGTAATAGGCACCTGAAACCTGAAGGAAGCATCTCCATGGCCAGCTTGTTGTCCAGGGGTCGTCCAGATCGCTGATCTTGTTTCGCTCAAAGAACCTTTCAGTTAGGGTGTTTCAGAGCCTGCCCTGGGTGGGAGCGGCGCGTGCTGATGGCGTGGCCAGTCTGGTAGGACGTTCCTGAACTGGAGACTTCGCGGTCCTGGGTAGGCCTCAAAAAATGGACGGGACTGCATCATTCCTGAGCCTGCGGCGCTGCCTTTCCGTTCCGGTGCGAGGGGAGAGGTCGACTTCGAAGTCCTCTGGCCTGAAATGCAGCTCACATACGCCAGAACAATCCAGATTCAAGTCATCTAGACGGCGGGTGGCGGCAATCCACCGTCCTCGGAGCTCTAAATGCTTGGGAAAAGAAAACACATGTTTCTTGGTAGGCGGGTCTACTCCTATCCTTATTAACGCTTTTTCCTCGTTCTTGGGCTTGTAACCAGAACGGCAATTGACTGCTGCACACTTCTTCCCCATGTCACACAAGCAAAGCAAAAAATTGAAATAGGTACACGCGTTTACCTATTCAGGTACGCATGTTTTACGCGCAAAACTTAAGCACGCATTATTATTCAAGCAATTATTGAAAATAATAGTTTTAATCACTGTTAATACGAAACATGAGTGCTGATACATTTATCATAGCCATTGAGCATGAACATATCTATTTAACACTGCCCAGAAAACAAATCCAAAAGCATCAAGCCAAACGGCGTATTTTTTAAAGTGATTGCGAAATATACAAATAAACGGAACCTCGTGGAAAAGCGATTTTAGATCCGCCACCTGTTTACTGTTAAATTGTTCGGCCCCTTACTGCAGTCGCCTGATTTTCGTGTCAAATCCAGGTCTACTGTTATCTATGCCTCATAATATCAAATATATTAATGAAAACGAATCAAAAGTGATAAAAAGACCCAGAGTAAATACCACTACCCCAAGTACCAAACAAACTAGTCCAAACGAAGAAGCTGGCCTAGAGAGTCATTGCGGTAACGATAACCGTCCTGGCCCACCATCTTCCGCCAGTGCTCTCAACCCTCGATTTTCTGATACAGATTCTAAGATGGCACCAGCTGCCCCACAGCCAGTTGAAAATGAGATTAGAAAACTAAAACTAAAGCAAAAAATACTGACTGCATACAAAACGCACAAAACAAAGGCGTCAAACCACACTAAGGAGGAAGAAACTGGCACTAGAAGCAGCAGGCAGGACAGTTCGGTTATTTTCAAACCATCAGATTAAGTGTAAGGGCTTTGGTAGTTTATGTCTAAACAAACCTACAATAGACAAGGTTCCAGCCTATCGTGGGCAGAAATATGAGAACATCCCAAAAATCCCACATCCAAGCTTGAGGCCAGACCAAACGAGTGATCCATGCCACCATGGACAAACCGTTGGTCATGAAAAGCTGATTAAAAATTATAATACCCACTCATCACGGACAGCAGAACTATATGGTTCTACCAAAAAATCACAAAGAAACGTCCCACTGCGCCCCAATAGTGTCCGCGTGTGGTGATCCTCTCGACAAACTGTCATGGTTTCTAGAAAGGATTATCACTCAGCTCCTTCCTCTTATACCAGCTCACCTAAAGAACACCGAACAGTACCTATCGGCCCTAAAGAACAAATATCCAGAGTCGCTTCCACCAGGCACCATCATCTTCACCATGGATGTCCAAAACCTTTATGGCAATGTACCTACCGACGAAGCGATCACCGCCGTATGCAACATGATCAATGCACATACAAATCAAATTGACTTATTTGGCATCACTTTGGACGACTTAAAAACACTTCTTCAACACTGCCTTCAAAACAACAATGTTAGATTCGGAAATGAGTTTTATAAACAAACCAAAGGGATAGCCATGGGGAGCAGGGTCGCCCCACCAAAAGCCATCACTTTCATGCATATGTAGCGTGCAATCGGGTTTTGCAATATTGCATGGGGGGTCAAAATTGCAAAAACAAAAAAATCATTTTTCCGAAAAAAAAAATCTTCTTTGGACTAATTGTAGGCCGCTGATCTCAGTGGTGATGATATCAGGGCTCTCCGACTTAATCTGCAACAATTACAGCGTCTTGCAACATTCTGCAACAATCTGCAACATTTTCAAAATGTTGTATGCGGGGGTTTCTTGACTTGGCGAATCGATCTGTGGTATTGGCGATTCATTATTTTTGCCGTTTCCGCGACTTTCGAGCTTTCCTTGTATATAACGCCCCGAATACATATTAATTTTGGATCGCATGCGGCTCACCTGACCTCGCACAGAGAAGGGTTGTTGCTGATGAGAGAGTCGTTAGTCAACATTATAGATCTCTCAGGCTTGCTCGATTCGCCACGGTTGAGTTTGGCTCTCTCGCAGTGGTGAGTATAAGGACGAAGGGATCCACGCACACAGACTAACGGAGTATATCTCGACAGATAAATCGGTGATAGTATCCTTTCCTACATTGTTTCCGTGCTTCGGCCCGCCGAAACAACAATTCCCTTTAATATCGCCCTATTACTTTACACCGGCGTAAAACACTAACTTCGCTCACCCTATACCTCTCCCTGGACCCCAAACCTTCCCACCAATAGTTATATTTCCATTTCCTTTATCTAGATATATCCGTCTTACTGCGCCCCTTTTATTACGTTCTTCATTTCGTCTCCATGGGTCCTACTAAAAACCCGCGGGTCGCACGACTCAGAGCTGACTTGATCAAGTAACGGCCTGCATTCCGCACGCCGGCTTTGTTGCAATCACTGGCCAGCAACGATGACCTAATCAGTCCACGCGGCGGCATTTCCCTTCGCCGCGGTCCGCCACCGATCATACACCTTCCGCGCATGTTGCAGTATGCTACGATAGACTCCCGCCCTTCCGGACAACCTGGGGAGTTCCACAATGGACATAATCCTAATTCATCCGACAACCGGAGAGACAGAGTTTTGCGCGTTATAACCCAGATCGCTGTGATCTGGTCGATCGCAGCATCGCAAACCTCCCTCNCACATACTGTTAAACACACAGCGCTAGCAAATCGGACTTTCAACGAATAGGTGAACTGCGAGGAAACGTGTTTGTTTAGCAATCAGTAAAAGCAACCATCAACTCTATCGACTTTTATTGTCAGCATACTGCATTTAAGTCGACATTATTCATTCATTGACGTGAACGTGAAACTGATGCCCGCACACGTAAAACTGATGCAGTATGTAGGTAAGTGACTCCGGTTATCACTAGTGGATCCAGGAGGCGGGGGGAGAATCGGGGGCAAAAGCCCCCCTCCCCCCACACACACATACAGGAACATGAGGAGCATTCAATGCAAGCATGCCCCCTCTCGCGCGTTCCTGCATTGGCTGTACGAAGTGACAATTAGGGAAAGACCCTCTCCCCTCCCCCGGTCAACGGTTACTTCGCGCTGAGGATCCGACACCACTCCCCCGGTCAACAACTTCGCTGATAAAACGAAGCGAATGTCCCCCCCCACAAAAAATCCACCAGTGACGATTATGACATTTGCATTAGCTTGATCGTGAGTGAGAGATAGCGTCAGCCGTGACCTAAAACTGACACTGCCCATTTGTACTAGAGATGTAAAATTTATCCCAAAACGGGAACCAGCACCGCTACCGCTCATAAATGAGTTGGCACCAGCCTGGCCAGGCAGCATCCACCAGCCCCGGCAGACGGCAATCTGCATGTCTGCTTCATTATAAATTAAACAATATTTTAACCCTGAACTTGTGTTAAGCCTGGCATGAGACGGGCAACCACGAGTTCATTCACAGCTGCAGGCCCACCGGGCCTGAATGTGGGCCCGGAGCCGGTTCCGTGATCCTGAAATTTGCACCCCTAATTTGTACCTTTCATTATTTAAATGGCAGAAGAGTTATACAATCACCGAATTTTACAAGTCCCAATAAATGAATGAGAGCAAACAAAGATGTTTACTCCTACTGATTATGGTTTACTCCTGTGTGTTGGCAGTTCGGAATACGATGAGGGGGACACTGATGCCACAAAGATAAACTTATACCACCACACTAAAAATGAATGGCGGTATTCCCTGCGTGAGGCAGATTCTCCCTCCCCCAGTGGTTTTTCGTTTGCCGCTTCTAAACTATTTCTAAACCGTTAGGGTGGTTAAACATAGCGGCTTGAAACCTCGTAACCTTCCCTGGTATTTGCATACGCGTCTTGTATAAAAATTATGGAAAAATCAACCGAGCAGAGGCGGTGCCAGGCTCATGTTTTTGGAAGGGTGATACGAATGCAGTAGCGTGGCGCATACTTCCTTCGTAGTTTGCGTTGCAATACATGCGTCTGAAACGATGTCACTGCAATATACATAATACATACTTGAATTGTATATATTTTGAAGCAGAGATTCACTCAGTTACATAAAATAGGAGGCGATACCCACCGTCAAATTAGGTCCAACTTCAAATTAGTAAGATGATAAAAGGCGTTACACACATGGTGCCCCTACGATGTTTATCTGGATCCGTTTATGCGCAATATATTAAATTTAATTAACAGATTACAGCAAAAAGCCCACTTGTGACGTTCATATCGTCCCAAACAATTACGAACAGAACATATTTGTTATAAGAAAATCCTCATTTTACTTCCCCAGTGTATGCCTATTATTGTTAATTTTGGTGCTTATTCTTTTGAAATACTAAAGACGAGTACATTGGAAGCTTAAAAACATTTTGAGCATGAAGATCGGTCGAACCACATGGCTGCGATGACCTTGCAAAGGACACTCACAGTTTTCGTATTTTTTTGTCCCATTGTCCACAATTTTTGAAGAAAAAAATTCCAGTCCAAAAAGATCTTGCCATGACGAATTGAATGGTGCTTATCCTATCGAAACTGGTCGAGCGGTTCTCGAGATCTCTGGGGAGGGGGGCAGAATCTGCCCCGCAGGTTAACGTTCGTTCGTCTGTCCGTATTTATTCGCTCGTCCGTCTGTCCGTATTTATCCGTTCGTTCATCTGTCTATATTTATCCATTCGTTTGTCTGTCCGTATTTATTCGCTCGTCCGTCTGTTCGTATTTATCCGTTCGTTCGTCCGTCCGTCCTTCAGTGTCTCTGTTCGGCCATCCGTTCGTCAGTGTGTGTACACCGCCGCGAACGAGGCCGGCGGGCTGCTGAACGGACGTTACTGCATCACACATAACGGTACCGTGCCGGTTCCGTTCCGCCGGCCGGCGTGAGAGCCGAACGTGCATCGTTCCGGAACTGGCAGGTGTTCCGGAAGTGGCAGTGTCCGGTCAGCCGCGTACTGCTACGGTGAAGCCTCAGGCCCGCTACTGGTCCCTGCTCGGGCTGCACCTCGGCTGCTACGGTGAAGCCTCAGCCCGCTACTGTCCCTTGTCGGGCCTGCACTGCCACTCGGCTGCTACGGTGAAGCTCAGGCCCCTGCTGGTCCCTCTCGGCTTGACCTCGGCGCTACGCCTAAGCCTCAGGCCCGGCTCAATGGTCCTGTCGGCGACACCTCGGCGCTACGTTGAGTCAGGGCCCGCACTGTCCGTCTCGCTGAGGGTGTCACCCGCTGCTCTAACGGTGAGCCTCAGCCGTCTATTCTGGATCCAATGCTCGAGACGTAAGCACAATCAAGACTAGCTGCAAGTGAAAAAGACCGTCAGGCCGCTGACTCGATACTAGACTACGGCAAATAGCACAATGCTAACTCGGCTGCAATAAAACGGAATATGCAAGCCAACAGGCCGCTAACTAGTCACTGATGCTAGAGGAGACCGAATGCACTGACAACACTCAGGCTGCATACAAGAGGTCAGAAGATCCAAGACAACAGGCTAACTAAAACAACCAAGGATCACAACTAAAGCTACGGGGACATGAAAATCAAGGACATGACATACAGATGAGCATACAGCACCGCTCTAATCCCATAGCTACGAGACATGAACATGAACATACGCAGCTACAGTGAATGCTTCAGGCACACGCTAGTAAGGTCCTAAACTGCATACGGGACCTAGACAACATAACAAGAAAACAGCTAAAACGGATGAAAAAAAGCATCAAAGCACCAGCATAAACTGTCCCCTGTCGGCTACACCTCGAACCTGCTACGTGAAGCCTCAGGCCCCTTTGGGTCCCTGCTCAGGGCGGTCACGATCGCTGCTACGGTGGAAGCCTGCAAGGCCCGCTTACTCTCCCTGCTCGGCTGCACCGTCGGCTCCACAGTGAAGCCTTCCAGGCCCGAGGCTACTGGTAACCGCTGCTCGGGCGTGGCACCTCTGGGCTAGCTACGGTGAAGCCTCCAGGTCCCGTACTTGTCCCTGCTCGGGCTTGCCACCTCGGCTGCTGCGCGTGCGAACCTCAGGCCGGCTACTGTCCCTGCCTCGGCTACACTCCGCCCTGCTACGGTGGAAGCCTCAGGCCCGCTAACTGGTTCCCTGCTCGGCGCAGCCTCGTGCTGCTAGGGGGAAGCCTCAGGCCCGGCTACGGTCCCTGCCTGGGCTTTTGCACGCTCGGCTGCTACGGTGAAGCCTCAGGCCGCTTACTGGTCCCTGCCGGCTACACCTCGGCTGCTACGGTGGACAGCCTTCAGCCGCTACTGGGCCCTGCTCAGGCTGCACTCGGCTGGCATGCCAGTGAAGCACTCAGTCCGCACGCTGCTAGGTCCCTGCTCGGGCTGCACACTGCCCTCGGCTGCTACGTGAAAGCCTCAGGCCCGCTACTGGTCCCTGCTCGGGTACAACCTCGGCTGCACGGTGAAGCCTCAGGCCCGCTACTGGTCCCTGCTCGGGCTGCACCTCGGCTGCTCAGAGCTCAGTGCAGCGCGGCGTCAGAACCGGACCTGGACCGGCGCACGGCATCAGAGCGGGGTTGTGTGAAGGGGATTTGTGAGCAGCAGACGCTTCACGTTACATTATTTTCACTGGGATTCCGTTATTCTAGATAGGTGAGTGGTTTTAATACTAAACCTGCCACCTCACCCAGCCTAAACTGCGTTGTGTCTGCTGTGCAGGTGACCCTCCTGCGTCGGAAATGGAACACCCTCCTGCTCCTCTCTCTCTCCGGTACGCCTCCTCTCCATGGCCACACACTGCGTCTCATGCGGCGGGGCCCCATGATACCATCGGCCCCATTCGTCAGCGTGCGATCCAGATGAACGATACGGAGAAACTGGCCGCTCCGGTAAAAGGGTTGAGTGTCCAGAATTGGGCCGTTAAGATACGGGCAAAGCCTGACCCTCTGTTGGTGGTAACGACGCTACGCTGGACCAGCTGGGGTTAATACAGGGGCAGGACTATGCGGCGCT
The DNA here is from genome assembly GCA_014673585.1 of Semibalanus balanoides. NCBI lineage: Eukaryota > Metazoa > Arthropoda > Thecostraca > Balanomorpha > Balanidae > Semibalanus > Semibalanus balanoides. The sequence continues at coordinate 18,237 of VOPJ01014272.1, forward strand.
CAAACACAGGGGTGGATTCAGAGGTCCATTGGCGACCGACGAGGTGAATGTGATGACCACTGCGGCAAGGACTGAGCTCGAATCCGTATTCTGAGCGGTGTGTGGTGTCACAACTCACTAAAGCCAGCCGTCCAATACGACCTCGCATGCCACTTCCATGGAGACACGCGCACATATCGTCCATTCACGGCCTGTTTGATCGATCAGCGATCAGCGACACCTTGGTGACCACCTCGCCTGACACATCCAGTGGCGGAGATATGCCGATCCTCACCAACCTACACCGCATCACGTCTCTCAAAAATACTAACGGCACCTGAGTCTGGTGGTAACCATGGATGAGAAATACCCTGGATTGGCCACTCTCTGTCGGCGCCTTTGATGTCAGGAACATGGCGGCCGCTAGCGGTCGAGCGCGAAGCTATCGGCATAACCAGGAGAGTCCCCCACACCAAATCAAAGCCGAACACTCCCCTCGTTATCTTCCCGTCTCAATAACTGCAGCGAGAGCGCAAGGGCGGCAATAGAAGCTCTCTATGGACGCATTCAGAATCATACGAGAAATATTCGAATAAGGTCACATGTCAGGTCAAGCCAGGGCAAGATAAGAATAGAGTTTTGAGTTAGTGGGGTCTACTTCCATTCTAAGCCTTATATTGAAACTCTTTTCACACAAATTGCTCTCAAAGGCATGTAACAAATTACCATTATAAGGGTATGTTATGACAAATAGTATTATTATTGTTGGATCATATTTGAAATGGCATTACGCTTTCCATAATACTTTTAAAAAATAACCATGAAATGTTAAGCACTGACACCTCCACCATAGTGATCCTTACCTTCCAAGGATTCTATATACAATTTGTATATGCGTTAAAACAACACTGTACTTTCAGAGGAAAACATTTGAAGCATTCCGCGTTTTCGACGTATTTAATCATAAACAAACCGTCTCTCCTGTATGTCGTTTGTCGGTCACATTTGTCGCTGAGTGGCCAATCCAGGATATTTCTCATCCATGCGGTAACGCCGTCAAGTCACGCTTGTAACGCTCACTGTCACGTCAGTGGGGCTGCTCGTGACGCCCGCCGAGTCACCATCGCGCTGCACGTCTTCTCACCGCGCCGAGTTCAGCGCACTGCGCCGGAATGCGTGCCGCGCCGTGCCGCTGTTTTGCCACACGCGCTATCGCGTCGTATCTGGCGCGCGGTGACGTGCGGTGGCGCGCTGCAGCGATAAGGGCGGTGACGGCGTGTGACTGTGGTGGCTCGGTCGACATTCCAGGCATGCCCCACGCTCGTGCCCACTGCCTCCTCTCGCCGCCACTGGGGACAGCTCTGGGATCTGCTACAGTGCTGGACAGCTAAGCACTAGGCAGGCTGGTCTGATTGCCACTACCGGGGAATGGTGCACCTCTCAGTCATGCCGCATTCTCCATAGTCTCTCTCGCTCTCTCGCGCTCTCTCGCTCTCTCGCTCTCGCTCTCGCTCTCGCTCTCGCTCTCGCTCGCTCGCTCTCGCTCTCTCTCTCGCTCTCTCGCTCTCTCGCTCGCTGTCTCGCTCTCGAGACCCTGGTCCTCCACACGCGACATGGGCGCACCGTTACGCGGCCGCTGCCGGACTCGTGCTGCCGGTACTCACTCTGAACCCTTCACCCCTAGCTAACCGAGCAGCCCATCACCGCTCTGCTCCAGCCGCTCTGCGCAGTGCCCACCGGAGTAATCACCGTTTTTACCATAAAATCGGCTCAATAATGCCCCAGCTCGGTTACCCAGCACAGCATTAGCTCGAGGAAATGCCCTCTACTCTACATGCATGAGTCCATTACGGGGGCGCAGTGATGGCGTTATAATTAGAAGGGTAGCGATCGGCACATCAAAGGGGCGGCGCTCCGGGACGGAAGCGGCGGTACGATTATGCGCGGCAGCTGGGTAGGTCGAGCGGCGATTAGGGCTCGTCTGGCTGCTCCTCGGGTGGGTGCTGAGCGCTGTGACCTGTTTCTGTCTTGTGTCGTGGCTGACGACTAATGAGAGTGGTGACTGCCTTTGTTGCAGCTGACGCCCGACGCCAGCAGGGAGACCTGTCTGCAGGCAGAGCAGTGTCTAAGGGTAAGTAGCCCGACGCCAGCAGGGAGACCTGTCTGCAGGCAGAGCAGTGTCTAAGGGTAAGTAGCCTGGCTTGGTTACGATAGGAGACATGGCTTATGAATGGGAATATATGTAGAGGTCGATTCACTGGACAATGGGCATCCATGGGTGACATGTGACAATTGTGACACTGAGCCATCAACTACCGATCATGTGGCAATGTTCTGGCCGGTGATTTATCATTCAAATTTCTCTTATAGAGACATTCGTTTGGTTGATTTGAATGAGATCGCAATTTTTTAGTCAATATCAAAAGATATATGATCACTTGGTTCTGAGAATAGAGACTTAATACACAGGCTGGCTTGCAGACGGCATCCACGTTTGCTTTCTGTTAGCTTTGGTGTCCCTCTTACGTCCACATCTGTCTTTTCAGTGCTGGGCAGCATGCAAAGCATTTCAGAGCGACCATTTCATCAGGGACTACTGCAAACGTAACAAGGCTTGTGTGAGTATCCCTGGCTCTTTTCTCCATTTGTTAATAGATCATTAATCACACAATCGTGTAGGATAATGCATCGATTTGCATTGTTCTTATCAGTGCTTGATACGTATTTACTGAAGTACATACTTACGGTAAATACTTACGTATTTACCGTACGTATTTCACTGAAGAGACTAGTATTTAACTAACTTTATTTTCCTGTATATGACATGACAGTGTCACTCGCACCTGTCCACAGACGTTGGGATGCCGTCAGGCCTGCATGTTCTACCTGGGTCAGTCTGACCTGCAGCCGGTCGGGTCAGGTCAGACGATTACTGCACCGCTGCAGGCTGGGTCAGGTCAGACGATTACTGCACCGCCGGTCGGCATTGGTCTGGACCGGGGGCCCGTCTTCGAACCCGATTCTACAGTCTACAGCTTTGTGGATGGCCAGCGGCGCCCCTGGCATGGGGAAGATGCAGGGGCCATTTACGCTACAGTGCGCCGGCCTATCAAGGTAGGGATCAGCTCAATACCGTGCTTTTGATCTGGATGAACTGTGGGCGTAAAACAATTCAGTCTGTAAGTGGGAACTACACGCCTGGATGGCAGAGGATAGGCTAGTCCAAGCAACAAGTTCTGCTTACTGCTTAGTGAACGGTCTCCGAGGACAATAAGTTATCTTAACTCGTGTTGGGATGCTTTGTCTTTTTATTGAAAACATGCGTCTTTTTATACATGTCAGTACCTACACCAGACAGCGTAGTGACATAAAAAGGCGACATCGCCTTTTTATTGCGACCATTGTGTCGCTTGTTCTAAGGTCCTCACACAGATCAGTGTTGACACCGTCCCCGGCGCTGTCTTGTGTTTTTGTGGATACCCCGATCCCCCGAGATCCTATCGTACGAGCGCCCAAAGCATTCGTCAGCCATCTGATAAGCATCACTCCAGCAGACGATAGCCATCGGTCGGCCGGGCGTCTCTGGCGGTCCGCTGGTATACCGCTGGTCCGCTGGCGACTGCAGCCACCCGACCGACCCCGTCCTGTGTCCGATCTCCGTCCCCAACCCCGCCCCGTCCTACTCGATCTTATCAGAGCGTTTGACTCGACCGCTGCTGGTGCCCGCACAGGCTGGGTGGCGGCCGCGACTGGCGGGGATGGCGTTCGCTGCCTCTCTGGTGACGGCCACAGTGACGTGGCCCCCATGCAGCCCCGGTGAACAGTACCTCGTCACGTGGGAGCTGCTGTCCGGCGCTCTCCGCGGCCATCTCGTGTCCAACGAGACAACAGCGTCTCTCCCACTCTGGCCAGATGCACAGTACTCGGTGCAGGTGAGCTCCGCTGCAGTTGAATCAGATAAATAGCAATGTAACCGACAGAATACCTGGCAACTTCGATTTCGGCGTAGCACGTGCATACCATACTTTGACCTTTGCCCCACTGGGGGTGTTTGAACACCCCCCCTCCTGTTTTATCAAGATAACGAAAAAACGGCGGCGCGTAGCGCCGCCAAATTTGACATAACTAATCATGCGATCTTTCCGCGACATTATTGCGAAATTCACGCCAGTATCGGAATTGAGGATTCAGGTCAACAAAGGTTCAGGTCAGGTGACCCACCGGTAGTACCAAAAAGTTTTGTGAGATCAGTTGCCATGACTCACAAAGATTCTAACTGGATTGATATCAAACTTTTAAGGATTACTCTCAAGTTTAGTATTAACATAAATCTGTTATCTCGTGGATTTTTGTAATATCGGTATAGTGACTGAGGTCAAGTCATTTTGTGACAATCCATTATAAGTCAATGGATAATATTCAAATGCTTTTATTTTCGACGAATGTCAGTCATTTTCCTCTGGGACAATGTTCATATAGGATATATGTATGATCAATAGTGCTGTTTTTGCTCAGGACCCTACGGGGTCATCTGAGGCATCCGAGTTCACCAACACCTTTTCGTTCAATAACTTACAGAACATTCATGAAGATAGAGAAGCGTGTAACATTTCACCAGTGTGTTTGTCTGTCAAGACACATCTCCTGATATGCAACATGACCTACTTGGGTCACCACTTGACCTTCACCTGAGGTCATATTTTTAAGTTGACCTAACATGATCAAATTTAATATATTTCAAAGCACCTTGACGGGACAAACACGATGGCGTTAACAGTATTGCGTTATCATCTTTATTAGTTAAGAAGTTATTTCTTAACGTATCCTTTGCCAAAAATCTGCAGTTTTACTTTAATGACCTCTAGAGCCTAATCTATTGACCTGAGGTCAAATTTGAGAACATTTATGTCGATTGCAAATTTAAATGGCTAGCGATTTTTTTTTACGTTTGTTTCTAGATAGCATAGTTTCCGAGATATTTGGAGGTTTCTGGAGCGATGTCCTAAAACTGGAAAATTTGACCATTCGATGACTCTGAAGAGATGAAGTTTTTGACTGGTAGCGAAAAGAAAGACTGAATAGTTTTGAACTGATTTTGAAACGTTCGAAGCTAGGATGTTTTTTTTTTTGTGCTAGTGCCAAATGTAGCAAAGAGGTTAGAGAGGGGGTGTTCAAACACCCCCCAGTCGGGCGAAGGAAATGCAGAGGCCCAGTGGGGCGCGGGTTAAAGGGAAGTTTCAATAAACGTTTGCACAAGGGTCATTGGGATGAGTGTGACTTGTGCCTGTGTCATTTTTTCATGGTATAACTGCAAAGGTGCGCGTCATGTGATTATATATGCAAGACTGTTGGCCCGCAGTTGGATGATATTTAAAAGTACTTACAAGCAGGTTGTATGTACCGGTCATTGAAAGTTATTAACTTTAACTTGAAATATATTTCGATAGGAATATTTGGATGCAAAATTTGATAAATTTACAATATATTTTTGTCTCGTCTATCAATTTCAAGTCATAACTCCATTTTTGTGGAAAAATGTGATTATTTCCCTTCAACGGCAACGCAATGTCTCTTGCTGATCATTCATATTTTATCTTCACTTGTAATGTTTTTAAAGTACGACTTCGCCTAATAGTGGATATTAACCTGTTGGCGATACAAGAAATCAATAAAAAATAAAAAATTACAGTTTTCTCACTTGGCAGCGTACGATGCTACCCATAGTATGCCGGTTTGACAACGCTGATGTGCCGATCTGGGTATCCGGGTCTGTCCATTCATGCCTAGGTGTGTGCCGTGTGGGTTTGGTTTTTAAGTTCTGACATGGTCTAATGGTTTCGATACCCGGCTGTGGCTCCCGTAGAAGCCACGCTATCTCTCCATCAACCTGCGCGGTGGGCTTGGCTGTATTGTGTGCTAATGTGGCATTAAGCAGCGCACGTGTTCTAGTGCGTCCAGCCTCTTCAACAGTGGCATTGTCCTCTGATAAAAATCCCTTGCCTGGGATTCCTGTCAGGCAGACATGGCCGCTTAATTTACTTGATTGTCTATTGAATCGGAAAAAAGTGAGACAAGACCGCGTTTGCGTGAGCCTTTGCGGCAACTGACAGTGTTTATTGGACGATGTTCCAGGTGTTTTGTGAGAAAGAAGCCAGCCAGCCTCTGCAACTGGACACACACCAGTCGTACGAGGCAGCTCGAGACATCGCTTCTGAGAAAACCCGAGAAATCGCCTTGGAGGAAGCTACTGAGAAGGCTTCTGAGGCAACCCCAGAGGAAGGCCGTGATAAAACTACAGTGCCAGACGTGGAAACAGCCTCATACTCTCATCCTGCATCAGGCTCTGTCGACTCAGGCTCAGGCTCAGGCTCAGTCTCAGGCTCAGTCTCAGGGCCAGTCTCAAACTCAGAGATAGCTGAAGTGACTAAGTCGGCGGTTGCTGCGAGACTCAAGTCGAGTCAAGTCGAGCCGAGTTCTGCCGGTGAGAGGGCAGCTGTGCTGACTTCAGCGTCGCCTCTAGAGTCGGCCGCTCTGCTGACTGCTGACTCTGACCTGGACTCTACACTGGACTCCTCCGAGGAGCTGACTCGACCGGCCTCCCTGCTCTCGAGACGGACACGGCGCGGGCGGCTACCGACAACAGCCTCCCGACCGCTGCCGCTGACTCTGCCGACGACACTGCTGACACTGCTGCTAATACTGCTAATACTGCTGCTGGCTGCTGGTCTCATACTGGCCCGCACCGTCTGTCTCCGGCCGCAGAAGCCATGTGGCCAGCATTGTCATGAGCAGGAGCAGCATCAGCAGAAGCAGCAGGAGCAGCAGGAGCAGCAGGAGCAGCAGCAGCAGCAGCAGCAGCAGCAGCAGCAGCAGTGGTGGTGGTGGACCACAGAGTACGAGGCCAGCACAAACGACCGGCGAACGCTGCTGGATCGGCGGCCGAGGTACCCGCGGCCGACCAGTCCACTGGTAAACACTGGGACCCAGGCGCTGGTAGACTCGAGGCGAGCACCGCTCTTCGTTGTGCCTTGCCACAAGCGGTGACGTCAGCATGACGTAGGGCGTGGTCAGAAACGCCCCATGTCAGGTTCTCGACAGAAGACCGTAGAGTTTTCTGTGTCAGAGTCAAATGAGGCTGTGATGTGTTGCGATTTGATGCTGCGCGGGCGGGGTGACCCGGCACTCCGCGCTGATGTGTTGCGATTTGAAGCTGCGCGGGGGGTGCCCGGCACTCCGCGCTGTTGTGTTGGATTTGATGGTGCGCGGGCGGGTGAGCGGCGGCGAACACTGCCGCGCTTGTTGTAGTTGAGATTTAATGGTGCGCGGGCGGGTGGACACGGCACTACCGCGCTGATGTGGGTGCGATGGTTGATGCTCTGCGCGGGCGGTGTGACCCGGCACTCCGCGCTGATGTTTGAGATTTGATGGTGCCGCGGGCCGGGTGACCCGGCACTCCGCGCTGATGTGTTTGAGATTTGATGGTTGCGCGGGCGGGGTGACCCGGCACTCCGCGCTGATGTGTTGCGATTTGATGCTGCGCGGGCGGTGTGACTCGGCACTCCGCGCTGATGTGTTGCGATTTGATGGTGCGCGGGCGGGGTGACCCGGCACTCCTCTCCGCGCTGTCTGTGATACTCTGTACTAACAATCGCCCAACCGACGAATTTACATTGAGTTGCGTGCGAATGACCTCTGGTGGATCCATCCTCCACTCTGCTTAATCCACTTGCATATAACGTGATATATGAGGTGACAAATGTGACATGCGACGCGTGTCGGAATGACGGACCGTTGATCCGAGTACCGTGTGTATTTCAATCTGACTGATGCTACAAGCTTAGCTGTCGACTCAGGCGCGGGATATTCCGTCCGAAGTTGATCACAGCTTGTGCTGGGTCTTACCGTGGGTCTTTCTTTCTTTCCAAGAAACCAGAGTATTACACTGCCAATTGTTTCCTAATTGTCGCCGATATTGTTGAATGCTTTTTGTGTGGATATGAACATTAATTAAGTGGTTTGTAGCGTTTGCAAATGCCTAACTTATGTGCCCTGTCAGTGTGTGTTAAGTTAATACAATTGTATACTACATATACTGCCTGAATGAGTACATGCCCTGTCAGTGTGTGATAAGTTAATACAATTGTATACTACATATACTGCCTGAATGAGTACATGCCCTGTCAGTGTGTGATAAGTGAATACAATTGTATATTATACTGCCTGAATTAGTGCTAACGCGCCATGTGTCACGCTCAGAGCTATCGTTCAACAATTGTGTCAAGGCATCGCTGCAGCTATATGGGTATGATAGTTACGGGCTTTAACCCTCGCCATACGGGAGCTTTTTCACCTTCACCCTACGGGGGGGGGGGCTGAACAGGCCCCACTAACTTCCAAACCAAGCAATATAGAGCAACGCGGAAAGCACCAGCATGTTGCCTGTTCTGTGAGGAATCTAATGGTATATATTTGTCATGTTTCAGGTTAACGAGTGACCTTCCAGGTCAAGTGAAGGACCTTGACTCGACCACGTCCAGAATAGTGATTTTGCTCTGTCAGAAAACTTGCAAAATTATCAATTGAAATGTAAAAAAATGTTGCTAGACCAGTCTTGGCTCTGCAATACTGAAAAGGTATTCATTTGCTCGTATCTGGTCAGCAAAAGTCCCAAAAAGTGATTAAAAAAATTACGTCATAAGTTTTTGCACTTCGGGAGCCATCACTCATTAAAAATAGAGACATTGCATTGCAATTTAATTTGGGTATTGTTTATAATCAGTTCTATCACATGTTTTAATTTGTTAATTTTTGCAAACTTTGATTTTGTATTTTTTTTACATTTTGGGGCTAAAAAATCAAATATATTATTTTACAGATCATGTCGTTGTATTTTTTCCGTCTTCCGTTTGTTGTTTGCTGCATATGTCTATTTTCTACGATTTTTTACACATATATATTTTTTGCAAACATGACGTCACTAAAACGTGATTATCTTCCAAGCTGCTTCACCAATTTCAATGAAATTTCGACAGCATACGTATGGTTGTTAACTCCGTTATAACAATTTTCAGAAAGATGCGCCGCATATGTAACAAGCTATTCAAGAAAAAACTCGGGGGCCTCTCAGCCCCCCCCCCCGCCGCCGTAGGACGAGGGTTAAGCCTGCCGCTGTCAGTCCCGGTGGTCTAAAGAACAGCGTAGTCAGAGTTGGTCGAAAAGCCATGTCGATTACAGCGCCTACACAACAAGCTGTGCTTAACGAGGGGCCTATTCTTGGAAACTGATCCCATCGAAGTTTCGGAATGGATTGATGTGACGGTCCGATCATGTCCACTAAAAAAAAAAAAAATTGGAAGTTTACAATCATGTGATCAGTAATTGTATAGCTTTATACGTTAAATCTGGTGTATTTTTCGATAAAAATGAAAAACGGATCTGGAATATCGGTAAATTCCTTTGCACTTTTAATCTCAGTGAATCCGAGTTTAACATTCTTGGATTAGGAGGTCTGGATTTTTTTTTTGTAAATCTGCACACTTTGGGTCGCCAAAAGGAGACAACTATGTAATTTGTAAATCAAGGCAGCTCTTTCTGAGTTAAGCTTTTTTACCGGCAACCGAAGTCTTGCATAGAGCCAAAAGAACATTCAATTATGATTTTCACAACGTATAATCGCCAATCAATCGTACAATCGCATGAGATTTCGCATGAAACGGGTAATAGTTAATAGTTATTTCAAGCGGTTCTGATAAGCGACACAAGCTTTTCTGGAGAAATATTGAGTAAATTAAAATAACGGGAAGCGTGCTATCTCAAGAAACTAATACGTTAAGCCACGAGAAGTTAAGTCAGTTGCATGCACGTCAATAGCACTCGGTCAGTGCAGAGATCCGGGTTGGCAGCGAGGATTATAGAGCTGCACTGTAACATGGCATGTCGGTCTGGAGAGATGAGGGCGACTTGCCCGGATGCCGCATCTACATCGGCAGCAAAATTAGACCTGCCACTGTGCACACTGACACGCCACTGAAACACTGACTGACACCGTGTCACTTCATTTGACACTCAATGTCTGTTGAATATTAGCCTTATTCGCCATAAAAGGGTATGGCAGCTTGCTAGCTGTGAATAAGAAAACAAACATCTGAAAGGAGTGATAGCTTATAAGCCACAAGTTTATTTTCGACATAGTCATTATTACTTACACAAATTATAACATATGTACTTATCGCACCCTGTAGATCCCTAAAATGCAATCCGGGCGGGTGACAGCTGATTGGCTGGCTGTGAGCACCAGCTCTGCTGCGTCAGCCCTGCCCTGGGACTGATTGGCCTGGCTGTGAGCACCAGCTCTGCCGCGTCAGCCCTGCCCTGGGACTGATTGGCTGTGAGCACCAGCTCTGCCGCGTCAGCCCTGCCCTGGGAGTCTCACTCGACTCTGCAGGCTGCACTGCAAAGCAGTGGCAGTGGGGGGGCTGCCTTAGCGGCCGACTAGTACAAAGGACAGGCTGAGTAGAAGGGTGCCGACGGTGGCGCTGCCAGCCACATGGGCACACGGTCCTCCGTATGCTAATCGGCCGCTCTAATTGCGCGGTGCGCTGCCAACTCAGTGCGCCATGACTGCTACCGCGCCGGCTAATTGCTGATGCGGCATGGCATTGTGGCGCATTTCCGCGCCGTGATGGGATCCCGGCTGCAGCCACCGACATCCATTACTACCTAGACCGCCAACCGCCAGCTGGCGGCCGTGCCGACACTGGTAAGCAGGCTACATAAGAACACTACTGGGCGGGCAAAAACAGCGCCATAGGACAATGTAATTAAATTTAAAATTTAATATAAATGACAGAATTTTTGTTTGGACAATCTAGAATCTCCAGTCGAATAAATATACTTATTTACACATAATTTTATTACGCGCAAGCTCAGTCAGGGCCCGTTAAAGTTTGTCATTTATATAACTTAGTCTAATGGCGCTTCGCGATTTCTGCCCCCCAGCAGCTGGCACAGTGTGGGAACGGGCCGCCCGGCGTATGCGGCGCGGGAGTCGGCGGTCTAGGTAGTAATGTATGTCAGTGACTGCAGCAGCTGGGGTTGTCCACCGGTGTAAAAACGGGCAGCTCGCCGGTACTGCGCCGGTGTGACCGCGGGGCGCGTAGAGACCCGGCCGGCCGGTCGCCGGGATCTGCTGGTCTGCTGATGCACACCTGCCATCGCTAGCTCCACCCGGTCACATCCCCAGTCCCCTCCCAGTCCCTCCTGAACCCCGGTCACATCCCCAACACCGGCCCAGCCGGGCCCCCTCCCAGTCCCTCCTGAACACGCTGCTCAGAACCATCCGGCCCAGCCCCTCCCAGTCCCTCCTGACTGAACCTGCTCAGAACCATGACCCGTCAGCTAACCGCCTGACGTAGGGTAAAAAGTGGCCATTGTGAGACGGCGNCGGTTTGTCACCCAAAAACAAATTAGAGCTCCTGCTTTTTGGTAGAAATATTTCACAAACACAGGGTAAAGACATCACACACCACTTACAGACATTCATTGCACTTTCACACAGACTCAACACCCACAAACAACACAAAAGCCATACATTACCAGCTCATTCACCACGCTGACCTGCTGTTGCCGCCTGTGCCTGGCCACCCGATTTTGCTGAAATAGCGCTCGTGGGCTGGTAGCGGGGCCTACGTGATCTGTGTTCTTGTTTCTCGGTTAATTTCTTGTTTATTTTGTTTCCTCTGGAAGAGGCGCTATAAACGCTTTAAGCGTTTTTGCTTTTGCGTCCATCCGTTTAATCGTTTTGGTTTTGATCTTGATTTCTTGTTACCAAAATAAACGAATGAACGGGGGGGGGAAAAAAAAACCTGAACTGCGTTCCCGGGTAGTGTGTGTGTGTGGGGGGGGGGTACGACCCCTTGGCGTTTCGCTCCTAATTGAACTAGAGCTTTGATTCAAAAGCGAGAGTGTTACTTGTGACGAGAGGAAGCCATTGACATCTGATTTTTAAAGTCCTGGGTCAATAGGTGACCTCTGATGTCATGTCAAAGACCAAAATCAGGCCAAACGCTCGAACGTCCCCTAGTGTTCTTAGATGTTTCTCAACTTAACTATTTCATCACTAAGTTAACTATTTTGGACATTCTGCGTGTTTCCAGACACTATTTTGTACCCGTCCCTCGCCCTCCAGTGTGCGTTAGTGGCATACCCCTTTCCAGTGCGCGTGCTATATTGTGAGCTTTTCCTATTTGATGAGAGTAATGCTGAATGAGCATAAATAGCCATGTATTATATATTTTCCTTTCTGAAGCTTGAATTGAACGAGGTATCTGCTGCCAGAGCCAAATATATCCTGCAGGCTGCAACATGCCGGGAGACACACAGGGCCAGACTTGGGACAGATAAGTGGGCTGGACTTTGCCACTGCCAGCCACACACAAATGTTCAGCAATTTGCTATGACTTCAGAAGCTTGTACAGATAGTATTCAACAATCACAGCATTTTCAAGGAGGAAGATTGCTAGGGAAGTAGCTTGCAACTCACTATTAACAAATAATTTTGCGTATTACTGCTGAACTTTGGTCCATGACAGTTTGTCCTCCCATCCGAACTTCACCATTTTAACCCAGCCCTTTCTGCAGGTACGATGTCAGAGCCACCCTCCGAGCCGGAGCCGTGCGCCATCTGCGGCGTCTGTCTGCCGTCCGACCAGCCGCCTGGACCGCCGCTGTTTGACCTGACTCTGGCCGGCGGTCAGTCAGCGGCGGCCGCCGTGCTGCCGCTGTGTCGTCTGGACGTGACGGCCGAGCTGCGTCTGTGTGCCGACTGCATCACGCTGCTGGAGCGCCGGCAGCGGCTCCGTACCGCCGCCGAGCTCCGCGCCGCGCAGGATGAGCTCGACACGTGGGTGGCGCGCGTGACCTCTGACGCGACAGAGCCAGCCGAGCCTGGCACGACAGGGAACCCAGCGGACACGGCGAGCCTGGCTGACCGGGCAGGGGACCCAGTGGACAGTGCGGACCCGTCTGACCAGACAGGGAACCCAGCGGACAGTGCGGACCCGTCTGGCCGGACAGGGAAGACGGTGGACAGTGCGGACCCGTCTGGCCGGACAGGGAAGACGGTGGACAGTGCGGACCCGTCTGACCAGACAGGGAACCCAGCGGACAGTGCGGACCCGTCTGACCAGACAGGGAACCCAGCGGACAGTGCGGACCCGTCTGGCCGGACGGGGAAGACGGTGGACAGTGCGGACCCGTCTGGCCGGACAGGGAAGACGGCGGACAGTGCGGACCCGTCTGACCGGACGGGGAAGACTGTGGACAGTGCGGACCCGTCGGGCCGGACGGGTGATCCACAGAACCCCACGTCTGCTCCGCCTGATCAGAAGACAGCCGTGGAGGAAGCGACGCTGCAGGAGCAGCTGTCGTCTGTGGAACGGCAGCTTCAGGACCGACTCGCCTCCGCCCCAGGAGGGGAACAGGTCAGACGAGATGGTGACGCTTTCTCGCGAGTGGCACATAAAACAAGTAATAATTTCTTATTGCTTGCTTGCACAGATTATGAAAAATATAATAACACATCTTATTCAATTTCCTGTAATTTTTATTTAACCCTATTCTTGTCCGTCTTTTTACACAAAATCTGTCCGGGGGGATGATTCAGCCCCCCTCCCTGAGATCTCGCCTCCTATGAGAGTTACAACAACGAGATTTGGTGGGTAGGAAGGACCTACAAGGGAACTCTCTTTTGTGTAAGTTTGTATGACCCTGGGTCATTATCTTCAAGGTCAAGCGAGGTCAAATGGTACTGAAATTTTCATGATTTTGACTAAATTAATTACGCATTATCTTCATTATCTCCAGACATTACGCATTATATGTGGTAAGTGGTAACGGTAGAAGACGAAACTCGAGAAAACCACCGAGTTCACTCTGCACTCCTGTATTCGAGCCTCTCTCCACATCCAGACTGCCGCTGTCCGGCCGCCGCGGCCCCGTGCAGTGTCAGGCAGCCGGCGGCACGGCGACCTTCTAGACGTGACCGCTGGCCCGGCTGATGACCACGCGCACTGCTCCGCCGGCGGCGGTCCACCGACACCCGATCACAGCTGACACTACACACACCCGGCCGGCCGGCTGACTCAGCCACATACTCACACGACAACACACACGGTACATGGCTCCTCACTAACGACATGCAGTGCAAAGGGCGCAGACTGGCAACACATTAATATCCACAACTATTATATGAGGCGGCTAGGAAAGAAACGAACAGCAATCGGAAAACCTCTTGGAAACGCTCTTTCGAACAGGGTTTCGTCCAGCGTTGGATTTCATGGCCGCTTTCTTGGTCCCGGTACTTTTGCTCTCTTAATGAGTTACCACCCGTTTGTGCCCTCAGCCCTCGGGTCACGCTAATACCCCGGGATCATGCCTGCTGCGCATTCCCCGTGGGAGGTGCAAACTTTGTGCGCAACTGGCGTTCGCATCTTGACTCTTAAATATACCTAGATTATGAAATAATAATACATAATTCAGTAATAAGTGCGTACCAAGCTAAATATACGGCTCGTATATTCTGTAGTCCGGAGAATCATGTACTAATCTGGAGATCAGATATAACCAATTGTAACCAAAGTTTGCATCTCAACTGGTGTTTTACTTCGGACGCGTTCGCTGACCGAAAGGCTGAAGGCCGAAACGGGAGTAACTCACTGAAGAGAGCAAAACACCGGGACCAGAAACGGCAGAAATCAACCACTGTTTTCGTCATATTTGAGGCTTAAGGTCACTTGTTTGGGCTACACGGGTCATCCAAGTTTAAAAGGTCATTTTTGGGCAAAAACTTTTTGTGGATAGGTTTTACGTTTTATCTATGAAAGATAAAACAATATTTTTGCCACCATCGTGTTTCTCTCGTCAAGACGCATCGAAGAATATCAAGTTTGACCTGGTAAGGTACATTGTGAAATTTCACCTTTGGTGAAGGTCAAGGTGGCCAAAGTAGGTCATGTTGCATATTAGAAGACGCGTATTGACGAAACAAACACATTGATACCAGTTTCAGCCTTCTCTCTATATCATGTCAAGAGTTATTGCTAAAAATGTTCGTAACCGGCGGGACAGCCTTAACCCGCGCAACTGCAGGGGGTTGAATTTCCGCCCCCTCAGGTTTTTTCAGGAGTAGCGCAAAAACGGTGGCGCGCAGCGCCGCCAAATTTAGTAACCACCTGTTTGGGCATCAATTACCACGACTTTAAGAAAAGTTTTGACTGAGGTCATCTCAGTCAGGTCACAAGTCCATGTCAAGTGGACCTCACCTTCAAAATGTTTTGCGTTCGTGCAAAGCCAGACAGTCTTTTTCGAAGTTTTTGAAACTTGCAGGATTTCATAAGAATATAGTACATACAATTCGTATAATCTCGATTTTCGTATCTGTGACCAAGGTCAGGTTCAATTTCCTGACCTCCCCATTCATTACAAGTAATGGGAAAACTAAACAAAGGCTCCTTTTAGAAAATATTGCATTGGATCAGCTATTCCTTTCAGAATCATGGCTATTCTTAGCTCATTCTAAATGATCTCTGTGGCAAATTGTTGCTTAGTGTTTTCTACAAGGTCATCTGAGGCATCTGAGGTCATCAGCAAGCTTTGGCTAATAACTCTTGATAGAAAAAGAGATAGAGACGATTAGTTGAACACCAATGTGTTCGTCTCGTCTGGCCGCGTTGCCCACCCATATGCAACATGACCTTACTGGGTCACAAATGGACCTTGACCTGAGGTCAATTTGGCAAGTTGACCTTACCCAAGGTCAGCCGTAATATACGTTTCAAAGTGCTCATGAGACAAACACGCATTGGCGTCAAAATGTTTTCCCTATCTTTTTTAGGTGACAATGCTATTTACGGAAACTGTTTTGCTTAAAAACGTATTTTTGACCTTTCATGACTCTGGAGCTAAACCTATTGATCTGAGCTCAATTTTGAGATCTTGGTGGGCGATTGCAAATTTCAATAGCTATCGATTGCCTCTCTAATCGTTTGCTCCTAGCTAATGCTAGTTTCCGAGATAATCGGGGGTTTTCTGAAAAGAGTCCTACAAACTGAAATCTGCTTTTGGCTGACCACTGGTGACTCAATTGGGTGAACTGATCCAAGAAAAGACGTGAAATACTTTCGATCGAGCTTGCCTTAGAGCTATTCAATTACCGTTTTCCGCTTGTCGCTTTTAAACGGTTTATTTGCCCCCCGGTAGTTTTGGAGATCTCACGGGGGGCGGCCGAAAATCAACCCCCTGCAGTTCCGTGTTCGCGCGAACCACCTGCAGTGCGCGGTTTCAAGGTGACTGTTGGAAATGGTGATTAGTACATCTTCCGGAAGTGTTCGGGTTATAACTTGATCAGTTTTATCAAGATAGACGACTTAATTTGTTGTGTTACATATACTGGTATAATATCTCTGGCAACGTGGGTTCAGTGATTTTTTGAAATTTTGAAAATTTAAAATAACATGTATTTTTTTCAAAATTTTGAAAATTCGAGTTAGCCATCCGAAAGCCCTTGCAATCGTCTATTAGTACCTCCTTTTAATTGCATTTGGCAGAAAAAATAAACCCTCCACGAGTGTTAAACCATGCAAACATTAGATATAAAAACGCCCGAACATGCCTCCCAAAAAGTGCTCTTGGAGCCGCTTATAAGTCATTTTTTAAAAGAAAAATCACACTTTCAGATGCGAAATGAAAAATTAGGAAAAGTCAGAAGGTTTGAAACCTTAGCTCCAATAATGAATATGCAGCACACGAAAAAAAGCGGGGGGGGGGGGATTCAGCCTCCCGGACAGGAATAGGGTTAAAACAATTCATATATAAATTTCCCTGCTATATATGTACTATTATGTAAGCCCCCCTCTCCCCCTCCAGTGCTTACAGTCATCGTTGTCCCCCTTCAAATCGCTTGCTCAAGAACGTGTGCCACCTTTTTCTATCGCCGTTTTTAACGAATTATTTTATTTCAGGAGCTGGTGTCTCTCAAATGTGGCGAAGTCGATCCACAAAGTAAGTAGAATTACACGAAAACAGGCGGGCAAAACGGTCGGGGTTCGCTGCCGCCCCGTACTCCAGATGGATTTCAGAGCATAGCTAGTTTATATACTTAGGCACGTTCTACTAGGTCAGTGGTTCCCGCTCCCAGCCCTCCCGACACAATTACCCCTTTTCAGCAGTCAGTGGAAGCCATTACCCCGTCACCACCCTTCAGAATTTATACATTGAATTTATCAAAAAATAACGTTGTTTCCCAAATATGTGTTGGTTGCACCTGTTTACAGTTTACACAGTACCTGACACACTTCCATTAGGAGCGTCGCAACTCTGCAATACAAACAAAGACTGAGAGCTCAGAGCGCACATGTATTTACTCCCCTTTCTTCATCAATTTCTCAATTCTGGGCTTCATTGTCGACAAGGCGTACCGCAAAGATAAATTGTTAGCCGAGGACTGCATCAAAGTTGTCTTAGCGCATCAATTATGGTTCAACTTCACAGGCCTTCGTTACCCCGGCAGAATGACTCCGTTACCCCAAATGGGGTCATGACCCACCGTTTGGGAACCACTGTCCTAAGTACTGCTGTAGAATAGAGAACTAGATACTTTATATCTAGAGCTAGAACATAATCTAAATATATTCTGAACTGAAGTTAAAAACATTGCTGGTCATGCACTCAATTGCATCCCAGTTCAGGACGTAACCCGGCAGCTGCGGTCCCCGATGTTAGCGATAAGCGAGGCCCGCATGGTTGACCAATCACCACATGCCATGGATGAGTTTTTGAGCCTATTGATTCAATGGTGTTTGAAAACACTTGGAGTGAACTGCCCGATGCTCGTTCACTAGCCAGAACACATGTCTAAAGTTATGGCTTCAGAAGTTCCGAATTTGTGAAATGGGGTCGTTGGATTTCTCGCCAAAATGTGGGAAGTCGCTTCGGTATTCCGTCCATTCCAATGGAGCACAATGCATACAATATCGACTCTTTTTGGATTCATAGACAATTTTTTTACCGAGTTACGATTCCAGTGGATCCGGTATCCAGATGGTATTACTAACCGGAATCCACATGTCGGATGCCCGCACACGTCTGCTGGCCAGACAGAAAAGGTCGTGTCGTCACGTTATAGCGGACTACTGATCATATGACTGGGGAGTGACGCTGGTCGGTTCAGTGTAACGCAAGGAACGCTGTATGCTGCGAAGTGTGAAAAGCAATGCAAAGATAATGAGCCCTGAAAGAGCCTCGATACTTGGTCGCATACGGGCATTTGTCACACCTGTAAGACTTGGCACCGGGATATACCCTAATGTGGTCTCGGCAAGCCCCTTTACGCAACCAGAGATGGCAGACGGGACACTCTAGTTGACCCTTCAGATGAGTTGACTCGCGGGCGGACGAGAACTAGGGATCTTTTATCGACTAGGGAAAGTCTACAAGTGTATGTATTTACAATATTTATACATGCGAATATATTAATTATTATAGTTTTATGCATGAGTGGCATTAACGATTCAGTTTATGAACGAGCCGAAGCGAGTTCATAACTGAATCTTTATGCCACGAGTGCATAAACGATTTAGTGCATTGGCCGAAGACTGACTGTTTAGAGCACAAGTAAATATTTTTCGAGAGTTCAATGGCAGGGTCATTTACCTGAGCTTAGCAGTGTATTATCACTTTTGAGTTGGTAATTAACACTCCGTTAATACACCGCTACAGTTAAGCACATGGTCAATGGGAAAACAGTCTTCGGCCATGCACTAAGAAGTATTTAAGCACACATGTAATGAATGCGCTACTGCGCAAAGTCAGTGGAATGATTTCGCGCGTGCCGCTGGTCAAACTAAACCTCCATGTAAAACGAATATTTGTTAGCTTTGAAGATGCCGACTCAGGAAATGAATGCACCCTAAAAAGAAGTTGTATCCATGGGAACAGTGTGACACCTATTGCAACTAATGCAATCAGGAACAAAATCCAGCCCTTTTTAATTCAAGGCAAAGTTATCAAGTGGCCTTTCACATTCTTTAGAACCGCCAGCTCGGTTCCATACCCAAGAGGGCGTTTTACTGGTTATATTCAAGATTCTTATAGATAAGGTTGCGGATTAAGTCACGTGACCAAAATGAGCATTCGAAGCAGGGGATCTTAACCAAAGAAGACACTCCAAAGCAGGTACAAACACCTTATTGCACACAACTTTCATGTCAGTCACTAAAATCAAAATAACATTATGTGATAATTTCAAATTATTTTAGTCAAAGAAATCAGTTGAAAAATTCAAAATGTATAGTGTTTGATAAGGATTAAGAAGACCAATCATCTATCATGTCGATAAAACAAAAAAATATATGCATTCTTGAAAATAATGTTTACCGGTGACTGGTATTCTTCCTTCGCAATGGGGCCCCACGCATGAAACTAATCATCGTAGATCCTAACTTTAATTGACATAATGATATAATTAAGCTTATACAAGACATATTCATAGCAAAATTGGCCGGGCTACTTAACAAGGTATTTATGTACCGGAAGCTCTTTCCTGTGCATGAACACGACGGAAGAACTGTCGGATGTCTACTTGCGCCAGTTTTGTCACAGTAGTAGGAGATGAGGCTCCCGCCTCCCTTAAAGAAAGCCACCCGCAAAATGATATAAAACAAGCATAAATATATACATTTTTTTGGACTCAATAGATAGGTTCATCTTACGCTTCTAGCGTGATTGCAACGAATTTGGAATCCAGCTCGAGAAATCATGAAAAAAATGCTTAGTTTGCGACCCGAAACAATGTCGTAGCAAGTTGCGTGTTAAAATAAAAGAAGTCAATTATAAAAATCACAAATTGAAAATACGTCACGTGATGTCGCACACCTGGTTATATTCTCATTTAAAGGGTTGTATTGACTCTTCGTGCGCTTTCCTTGAAAACGCCTCTGCTAGGGGTGTACTATATATTTTTTTATCTCGAAAATGCAAAAAAGAATATTATAACCTGTTCCATGGACTTTAAAAAGAGACTTGGTGCATTGATTTCAGTTCTTAAAAAAAACTCGAAAACACCGGAACTTGGTAAAAATGCAATGACAGGATAGGGCGGGCCGTAATTTTCAGCCCTGAAATCTGGAAAATGGCATAGTGTTAAGATATGTTATTTGAAATGCTGAATACAAATCTGGCGTTAATTTTGATATCAGAGCACGTTTTGCTCGCGGGTTTGCATTTTAAGTTGTCTCGACCATCAGCCATTATGAACCATATGCAGTTTCCAGAGTTTTACTAGTAGAACACCAGCAGTTTCATTTCCAGTTGAGTGAGGTAAAACAAACTGCATCGTGCTGCTTGTTATCTGGGGAGTCCCTTGATATCTAACTTCACCCTATAGGTCATTAAGTGACATGCTGTATTATGTCAATGATCGGAAATGATTGGGGATTGGGATAAAATAAGCCGTTTGAGGTAATAATAAGATGGGGAGAGCCTCATACTTTCTAACACTTCACTTTTACCTATTTTCATCTGATTTGGCTGTTTCAGATATAGCAGCATTCATGGCACATTGCACGCGCAATTAGTTACTATTTTTGCCAGATAAACAACACCATGCCGTCACGCATTGGCGTGCTATTTTTTATATTTTTTTTTCTCAGTTTCCTAGGATTGGGAATTTCGGGTGTTTAGTGACACCCTACTATAAATAATATTCCACTCCTTTTGCCCAATTTGATTTTTTTCCACTATTTTTCAATTTTGATATTATTTTTCACTCCTTTTTTATGTGTAAAAGCCAGAAAATTGATCAAGTTTTGTTTAATAGCAAGAAGGGTAAATTCTTGAAAAAAACTCTTTTTTAGATGGAATTTTCCACTCCTTTCCCTGATTTTCAGTCGGAATTTTCCACTCTGCACCCTGGCTCTAAAGCAATCCTAGGACACTGGTTGTTCTAAATTCAGTAGCTGCAAATGCGTCTACTAAGCAAGTAAAACACTGTCATTTCGTCATGTCATGTCGTGTCGTGTCTCTGCCCCGCTGCTGCCGTCAGTGACAGAGCTGGGGAGTGGAGACCGACCCCAGCATCAGGCCGGTGGTAGTCAGTCCTCCGCTGGGGTCATGTCGTGTCTCTGCCCCGCTGCTGCCGTCAGTGGACAGAGCTTGGGAGTGAAGACCGACCCCAGCATCAGGCCGGGTTGTAGTCGGTCCTCCGCTGGGGGTCATGTCGTGTCGTTTCTCTGCCCCGCTGCTGCCGTCAGTGACAGAGCTGGAGTGGAGACCGACCCCAGCATCAGGCCGGTGGTAGTCAGTCCTCCGCTGGGGTCATGTCGTGTCTTGCGCGCTGTGCCGTCAGTGACAGAGCTGGGGAGTGGAGACCGACCCCAGCATCAGGCCGGTGGTAGTCAGTCCTCCGCTGGGGTCATGTCGTGGTCTCTGCCCCGCTGCTGCGTCAGTGACCAGAGCTGGGGGAGTGGAGACCGACCCAGCATCAGGCCGTGGTAGTCAGTCCGCTCCGCTGGGGTAATGTCGTGTTCTCTGCCCCGCTGCTGCCGTCAGTGACAGAGCTGGGGAGTGGAGACCGACCCCAGCATCAGGCCGGTGTTAGTCGGTCCTCCGCTGGGGGTCATGCTGCCAGATGTGGTGCAGGACCTGTCAACCGATCATCACTAGGGCTACCGGAGACGGTGTGTGCACTGTGCAGTCCGGTCTGGCGTGTTGCCAGTCAGGCTGGCGAGCTTGGAGATCGGATGTCTGTGCCACAGCCGCTGGTTAACTATACTGCCAACAGCTTCCTCCGCCTCTGGGTGTCGAAACACTGTCTGACAGGAGACAATATCACCCATCTGATCTGGATCGTAGAGTTCATCGTGGGTGTGTAGTGTAGTGTCTACTATCCGTGCTGGTTTATGATCAAGACGCACCCATCCTGGACTGAGGGCCCGCGGCACCTACTCCACCAGCTGCAGTCTCAGAGGAAGAAGGTGCTGGACCTGGTATTCGTATTCGTTTATTAAGGATTCGTCCACGTAGTGGGTATTATGAATCCTGTACATACATTGTAGTAACAGGTGACAAACAAACATAACAAGCAGGTGACAGACAAACAGGTGGCAGACAAACTGGGGACTTCAAACATACATACACTATAGGAACGGTTCACGATACAGACAGCGCGGACATCCGATTTCCATTCATGTTTTGTGACCGGTGGCATGCAAGAAACCCCACGACTCTGCACCTTGGTTATGCCAGCCGAGAGGGGATTCCACGCACGCGCGGCTGTATAGGAGAAGGTTCTCTGCGTGGCTGACAGGCGACATCTCTCCAGCTGCAGTTCTCCCGCAGTGACAGCTCTCGTCTCCCTCTGGGATTTTAATAAAATGAAACTAAAACAGCCGGTTCTTGAAAGATAAGCAAATATTGATCTGGATTTCACTTTATATTGGGCGGCGACGGCAGCAGCTCATTCCGGCTTGTCCCAACGCGTGACAACGCGTGGCGAGGAGGCGGCGGCGACATAACAACTGGCCTTGAAATAAAATAACAAAGCGAAGTCGGTTCGGTGAAAAGTGGCGGGATAGATGTTCGCGAAGGATCCAGCAACCAAATGAAGTGAATTTTACCGGTAGGAAAGGGAGGATACAATAAAGCATGGAACGGTTAGGGAAAGTATGAGGTAACACAACAGGGATACCTTAGAGCGTCTTACAAAGAGAGCTCTGAGGGCTGGCGGGCAGTTGTGTTCATTCAGCGCACTAAACACTTAGAGGCCGTCTCGCTGATGCACCATCTCCCTCGCACTCGGCCACCCTAACGAGTTGAGGACAGGTGAGATATGCTCACTGCGCCGCACCCCAGAGCAGTATTGGAATTTTCATTTCAGGACAGGCCGTTCTTATAAAAAAATCGAGCCATCGGCTCGATTTGTTTAAAATCAATTCTGAGCCATCCGTTATTATAAACAAGTCACTTAAAAAAATCGCAGCAACAAAAAAGTACCCAAAAACGAGCCACGGGCTGCGTTTTCGTTATCATAAAAGTTTATCTGCGACAGCTCATTGGCGCAGAGGCCGCGCCAAATTCGTACAACGATCGAAAAAAGAGACAAAAAATTAAAAGCAAAGGTGGGGGCTGCATTTTTTAGGGTCAGATAATTTATTTTGTATAATCCTTCCTTTCTGCTGCTGTAAAGGTCATATAATGTTGTAACCCATGCTGCTATAGGACTATCTGCTGCAGGCCTGCAAGCAAGCTGCATCGAGTAAACGGTGATGGTTGGTTGTTTTTCTTCTCCGAAAATGAATGCATTCCCTATGCCGGGTCTGCGGCCTGCGCGTCCCAGGTGGGCGTCGAATTTAAGGGATGTGTGGTCTGGTGATGTAACTCATCACCAGACCAGTTGATTACAACTGGGATACAAATAACTAATGCATATTCAATCGGTATAGGTACCGACCGAAATATATAATAATCGATCATGCTTTTTAATGTTTCTTAGTTAGGGCCGCTCGTCACTAACGCGATATCCACGAGACTCCTGCTGTAGAAAATGGTTGTGATATGTCGTTAACGTTTTAATTGCACAAGCATGGCATACACGAACAATGCGTGTTCCTGGGGGCGAACCGAGATCTGCGGCTGGGGTTGAAGCCCAACCAATGCACTACTCGTAACACCGAGACTCATGAAATAAAAACAATTATTAACCACCATTTTCATGGTGAAAGGTTTATAGGTAAACGGAAACGCAGACATAAAACAGCAAAACAGTAATGCACTTCAGCTTCTTTCTCCTCCATATAAGATATTTCATTTGGATAAAATAATATGAAATATTCCGGAAACATTTCGCCAATCGCGCAACTTGACGTTGAAACTCAAAAGTAGGGATGGTTCTTGCTTTATACGGCTGCACGCGACAGGCTATAGTCATCACAATGACTATTTTGCATGCTCATACAAATGTAGATGTTGTCGAAGAATATTAATTTTGAAGATGGCAAAAATGGTCATATTTCCTTCCAACAATGGTGATCTTTTTCAAACTGCTGTCCTGCAGTTCAAACCTGCTGTCATCACGTAAAACAACTGATTAATTGCAGTGATCATACGATAATCTCCAAGCTTGCTTTCCATGACGTTCGCTTTTCTTCAGTAAGGTGTTTTGCACATGCAAGCTTATATAAATTTAATATCAGGCTTCGACTGATGGCATTTCCACCGCTTGGTGAACATCTCAGCCTCCGCGCTTCTTTTCTGCTCCGAAAATGGAAAGAAAAACACCCATTTAAACAATTAATTGCAACGAATTCAAACCGCTTTAGCTTTACTAATTAATAAGAATTAAGGAAAATCACTCAAGTTTCACAGTAGTAGCGAAAATCCTTCCATGAAATAGCACAGTCCCACCCACACGCAGCTGGCTTTCATGCGGGCCTTTCAGCTGGCTTTTTCAGCTGGCTTTTCATGCGGGCTTTCAGCTGGCTTTCATGCGGTCTTTCATGCGGGCCTCACCGCCAGCCAAGCCCAGCAGATTGAGCGAGTGCAAAAACGGGCCCTGAAAATCATCTAC